>JAPYYZ010008515.1:0-10974 GCA_030522705.1 Eretmocerus eremicus
TGTTTAAAAGTCTGATCACTTGAGTGGTCGGTAAAGTAAAACGACGAAGGTTTGCATTATGTAAAAAAATGAGAACTTCATCTGTAGAAGAATTGATTTTAAAAGACTTCAACGAATTTAGTTTTGTCATGAGGTATCTTCCCGAATTTATTGATAAAAAAGTCGTATTTATATGAAATTTTTTAAATAATTTTTTTCCGGAATTTATTAGAAGTCGTATTTACATGAAGTTTTTTTTATGGTTAAATTGGAGGTTGGCGAGCGTAGCGAGCAGGGGGTACCCCCCCCCCTAGTATATATATATATATATATATATATATATATATATTCTAGATTCAATAATCATACTCAATCTTGAGATTTGAACGATTCAATCTCTATATATATCTATATATCATCATAGAATGAACGCTGGATCTCGTGCTTGTAGGTGGAAGGTAAATGCAACTGAGCAGTCCGCTTGCCAGGATGTTCCCTGAACCTGAATATATTTGTTTATCCGAACCCCAGGTTCGGTTATAACATTTCGGATCCCTTGTGGGAAACAGCCATAGTTGCACTCAGCTCTCCTCCCTCCCGAGTTCACGCTGATCATATATTGACTTGCGACTGACCTAGACGTACCAGCTTACGAAACTAGGTCGCTCAACTAGCACATGATTGAGAAGACCCAAAGTGATAACGCTTACCTGACTCATATAACCCTCATCACATATCACCATGTCATACCTAGAGGGACTCGAGAAGTCCATTGAACAAATTAGCGCGATTCCGGATCCAGACGCGCGCGAAGACGCTCTAATGACATTTTTCCAAGAACAAGATACGGGAAATCAGGAAGGTCCTCTAAGCTCGTGTACGAATTGCTATTAGACTCTTCACATGGAAATGTTGTTCGCGAAGCGTTATTCAATATCTACGGATTCTACGGAACCACGCCACTGAATGGATTAGTTCAAGACGTTACAAATCAGCATGATACCATTTCAGCTAAACGCCCTGACTTTTTGCGCGGCTCATGGAAAGAAATCAAAGGAGATGCCAGGAAATGTCTAGAGGATGAAGATATACAAACCTTCGATCAATCAAAAGGAATCTGAATTGAAATTGAATTTCGCGCCTCGGAAACCGTACGATCAATATGTGAATCAAATTATGACCATTTCTATGGGAAAGAATGAAACTTCTCGTCAATCCTATATTGGGATTGAAGGCTTGATGCCAGGAGCCTGTGCTGCCCTGAAAGCCATTTCAGGAGCGAACGTTTAGGATATAGATGAAACTAGAGTAGAATTCCTAGAATCGAATGCTCTGATCAGCGGCCCTCCAGATGGCATGAGAAGTGGTATGGCTCTCCTCGCGCTCAAAAACCTGATCGCGGCTCTCGAAGCTGCCGAAAAAACTGAAAGTCTTGCGGTCAACCTTGGAATCCATAAAGTGGAGTTCCACAACATCAACTCAGAAACGTCTCAAGGACGAAGACTTGGAACCCCCGAAAATACTAGGAATACTCAAGAATAAATCACGTTCATGGACCGGGATGATCCGAGAATGTACGATCGTAATGCAATGCCCCACCATTACGACGACAACGACGTGACCGCGCCCTCCCCCCTCTTGATGAAATATGACTCGAGCGGACGAATCATCGCTCATCCAAATTTGAGCTACTCGTCACCAAACTCCGGACAAGCCAACCCGAACGGACGTTCATCTTCTCCAGCACCTCGTCCTAATCCACCATACCTCTGTTCCCTATCTCTCTATAACCGACCGAGTTCTCCCTACAGATCCCAATCGCCTAACAGGTCACGATTTCCGTATCGAAACTTCCAACCCTCTCTGTATCCATCCTTCCCACCTCGAGGATCCTAACTGTACTACCAATATCCGTTCCAGCCGCCCATATATCCTAGATTCTATCTTTTGGGCCCCTATCCAAATGACGCGTATCATCGAAATCTGGATTGGCAATCTCAGAACTCCCAAAACCCTTCGCAAGCCGCGAAATTTACTGATAGGCAACATTTAATCTCTCAGCTTGCCCGCAATCAGAACTCGACCGCGGGCATGCGAGGAGCTTCACAAATGAAAACCATGAGCTTGAGCAATTACGAAGAGCCAAGAGCCCAGGGATCGGACCAATGATCAAAATTCAGCATGACGCCCTCCCATCGGAAACCGGTCTTGTCTACTCAGACACGGGAGCAGATATCTGCACGGTCAGGTTAAGCTTCCTGGATCAATACGTGTAGATGGATGCAACGCGAGTTATTCGAGTCACCGAAATTTTCGCGGATCCCATTCACACGCTCGGGGTGATCAAGACTTGCATTTTTGGGAAAGAGGTAAGATTGCACATTCTTTCCCCCGCTTGTGTCGTCAAGTACGATATCGTATGAGACTCGAATTACTTCAGGAAATACGGAGCATGGATCTTATTTGACGAAAACTTCATATCCTTTGGAGGAGATAGGAATTGCTCCATTCCTCTCCTCCCTCCGAAACCTAACCTCGATTCCTCAGACGATAAAGAAGAAAACAGACGAAGAAGAAATTTTTTCTTTCACCCCATGATAGACTCCAGAATATTACCAGACAAAAGAGCCGGAGTCCATGAAAGCAGTTGTGACGTACTCAACTCAGAACCATCACCACACATGGATAGCGCGTTATCACCCAACACTGCCCCACTCATGTGCGATCCAGGCCCCCTCGAAACCAAATGAGTTGCCTCCCGGTCGAATACTCCCGACCGTCACGCCAACCGTTACGCCTAGCGTAAGACCGAACGTTGCGCCAAACGCCGCCCCGCCGATTGCGCAACAAAGTGCAAACACAACTCGTGACATAGATTCAACCATTCGACCCAACTTGAACTACCAGAGACCCATATCTTTGAATGTAGCCGTGACCAGAGAATGTTTCACTTATTCAAAAAACAATCTAGTGCATTTTATCGCATTCGAATTCAGCATTTCATCACTCAATGATAAGCTACCCGTCTATACAGAAGCGATCGATTCAACAAAGTCGGAAATATAAGACCCCGATGTCGGCGACGTCTTGTTCGCCAAAAATCGAAAGCGCTCCATCTACAGCTCGATTATTTGTGAAAGAAAAGACTCCCCTATAACTCCGAGTAATATCAAATTGAGCTTATCCAATCTGTCGAAATCGATTCAGGAGTCTGGTTTAGGGTCTTTCAGAGTGGCAAGAATGGGAAGGTTGACCAATAAACTCCCTGAACAAATGATGGAAGACGCCTTCATAGAGGAATTTCCCAAATTCCCTCTGACTCTTACTTCCTGCTACAGGACATGCTCTATACCTCCCCCAGGAAAGATTCTCTCGATCCTAGAAGAGCTACACTCTAGCTTATTCGGAGGCCACAGAGGGATAGACAAGTCTTATCGTCGCGTACGCGAGAGATATTGGTGGAAAAGCGTAAGAAGAACCGTTGAAGAACTCATTAACAAATGTTCGGGATCCGCACCGAAGTACCTATGATCATGAGTGATACGGCCATAGAATTATTTTCTAAGGTGGCGATTGATACCGTAGTTCCATTACCTGCAACCCCCTCAAATGACCGACATATACTGACGATGCAATGTCAGCTTTCAAAGTTTTGCCTAGCCATCTCTGTGCCCGACATACGGGCCATCATGATCGCTGACGCGTTAGCTCGTCACTTAATCGCCAACTCTGGCGTTCCAAAAATAATCCTCAACGACCGAGGTACAAGCTTAGAAAACCAATCACTTGCAGAACTCTCCAACATATTTGGCTTCAGATTAATCACTACTACCAGTTTCCACCCCCAAAGAAATGTATCTTTGAATAGCAGTCATGCCATGCTTGGTTACATTCGGACCAAAGCCGCTGGAAAACAAGATTGGTATGGAATAATTCCATTTGCCACGTTCAAATATAATACATCCATACACAGTTCTACAGGCTTCAGCCCCTTTGAAAAAATTTATGGGCACAAAGCCCGCAGCATAGACAAATTCCCTGACAAAACCGAACTTGAAACCTACAATTCCTATTCGTGCGATTTAATCGAAACTTCGTCAAAAATGAAGAGAGCAGTCAGAGATAATTCGGTACAGTCGAAGAAAAGGATGACAACAATACGATGAAAATAAGGAATCTTAGAACCTGGGAGTAGGAATGGAAGTATACGTCTTGAAGGAATTACGAACCGGAAACCTCGATGAATTCTTCAAGGAGAAATTTGAAATTAAAGAGATTCATGGAGACAATAATGTATTACTCGAGTCACCCAATGGAGAAACTTCCCAAGACACAGTGATGAGGCTAAGCGTGCATTCTGCCAACGGGCCTGCATCAATCTTGTTACAGGTGCGCAGTATGACATCCTGCGAGATGATGCTCTGGGCTCTTTCGTGGTTATTTAACTTGGGTATCAGCGTTATGTCGGCAAACATGAGAAAAAAGTATGAATTAATGCCTATACTTGGAAACCCTGGAATCTATTTTGAAAATTTTGGAGGAGTTGGAATAATTAGATCGGGATGGAGAATCGCGGTTACCCTAGATTGCAGTTAACTGCTAGAGAAAGAGATTGGTGAGACGGGCAACTAGGATCTATGCGCAAAAAATGTGCTGCGAGGTTTGATGATTGTGATCAACTGATCCCGCGTTCCAAATTAGGAGCGATGATGCATAATTTCGACCTCCTGCAGAACAATTTGACAGAATTCTTCTCGGCCCCATCCGTTCCCCAACCTCTTCTCTCAGTCGGGCGCAATCTGAAGAGAAAAGGCGCCACCCTTGACATAATTAGATGGACAAGTAGGAATATTTCGGTGCCATGGACGCCGACGATCGTGATCTGATAACAATACAGGTGAATGACGTCTACGACCGCGACCAAAAAATCTCACTACTTGCTTCCGGAAGAAGTCATGTTATGAACTCTGAATTGGACAACAAACATAAAATCATGAAATCACGTGAAAAGGAGGTAGAAAGCTACACATTCAGCTATCGAGAGACCTTACTACAGCTGCAAAAAGACCGGAACAATTATCGTTCCGTGAAAACCTCGGAATGTGGGTCACCGCACTCGAGTTTCACCGAATTCGGGAATTCGAGTCCTACAACATTCTATCTCGTGAGAAGAGACACTAATTGATGCCATTGAAGTGACAACTAGAGGAGAGCTACACCCCCTGCTGCTGAGCCACGAGCAACTTCAGGAGCTTTTACATGACGTCAATAGCCATAAGTCCGATCTCGTGCTACCCTGGGAGGGAGACAGAATCACTCCCGAATATCTTTTCTTCGTATCAAATACATACGTTCACGCAGTGAAACAAAAAATCATCGTGACGTTGAGCCTCTCACTAGCCGATAATAATTTATTCTCACACTACCGCATTCACAGCCAGCCCGGGGTAACGTACGTATTCCAAAACAGCAACTCGTTCGCCTTCGTAGTGCCGAGATTCTCCGGAATATTTGTGTCAGAGAATTTCCGATCCTATGTCTTACGGCAAAGTGATCGATTGAATAATTTTATGAAAAGGAACAAGACCAGGTTATGCGAAATATCGGATTCCGTATACAGGGCGTTCCAAAAGGTCGCATCTATCCGTGACTGAGCTGTAGTTTATCAATCAGAGTTCCCAAATTTGCAAGGAAAACAATTTTTCAAAAATCCCATTCTTGGGAGCATTTTGAAAATTGGCTAGAATTGCGCATCGAGCATATCGCGCGGCGTATCGATTGTATCGCTGAGGTGTATCGAGTGTATCGCTACGGGGTGTATCAATGGGACGTATCGCACGGATTGCTGGAGTGTATCGGGTGTATCGGGTGTATCGCAGCGATACACTCGAATGTTTGTTTCCATGCGGAGTCATAACCCACATTGGCTTTGCGTCTATGCCATTTGCTCTTATCATGTTTGCAGGGACAGTGAAATTGGTCGTGAATTGGTGATTAGGAGTGGTGAATTTGGCATTCAGGTCTTGAAAAAGTTGTGACGTCGCGATAAAGACTCATTCGGAATCCTTGCAACACGACCCTGGCATTCCGGTGTCGTTGGTCGGGTGGAAAATTTGCGTATGCATGATAGCGCGTGACTACCAGTGAGAAATCCTAAGAACCCCGAACTTTGCATTCATTTTGAATATTTCCGTTTCACTCGGATTTAACATTTTTTCCCGGGCTCATGTATCAAAAACAAGATAATTCAAATCAGAATGTCCTCTCATGAAAGTTCCTATGAACATTTGTGTAGGAGTCTCAACTTTTGAGAATTTTTTCTCGACTCACGCTCCTGGAGGAAATTTTTTACGATCCTCGGACCTTTAGAACATATTAAAAGAGTAATGCCACTAATTTTCGGAGGATGTTTTTTCCCAGAGCAAATGAGCCTCTGAAGCGAATGATGCTTTGATCTTCTCCAGCTGGAATATCTTCGGGGGTGATTCAATCATGGAGGAGCGGAACAATAGTCGTCAATCATGAAAGAGCGGAACAACTCTTTGGATATTGACTCGCATAATTCTAGGCGTTGTTTGGTAGAGATCGAATGTGATGCCACTATCCTGAAAGTATGCTGCAATGGAAACTCTATGAAATTAAGATCATCCACCCTTCAAAAATCTGTAGAATAAATCTCTCCGTAGAAGAATTTTTGCATGGAAATTTTTTCAAACTCACCTCCCTATACGCTGTTCTTGAGTTTCATTGAAATTTTTTAGCCTCGGTCTCTCCTTTTCTTTCTTTTTCCAAGTTTCGCGCGCAAGCTCAGATTGTCCCGCTTCACTCCAGGATTTCTTTGATCTATCGTACTTATACATTACCCAGTGAGCTTGATCGTTTCAAGAGCCTGGACGGGAATAAGGAATTATTCCTTGAAACATGTCGGTGTTCACGAGCTACTGATTCTCTTTCAAGATTTCATCAATCATTTTGCTTACCTTTGAGCGCTCTCTTTCAGCTCCAGGGATTCACAGTGACGATATGTCAACTTGTATTCGATCTATGACACATTTTGAATGATTCGCGATATCAACACAACATAGACGCTATATTATGATAACTAAGCCACAGTGAGGTTCCTGTCTGTCCAGATGCCCTTGGCAGGGGTACCAACGTGAAATTGAATTCAGAGCTTCCAACTTAACTGACCTATATATAGATATATATATATATACTAGGGCGGGACCCCCTGCTCGCTTCGCTCGCCAACCCCCCAATTCAATCAAACTCATCTTTTTACTTCACTTTTGTGTTGATATTGTTCCGTTACACCTGTCGACCCATCGAATTCCAGTACATCATGTTGATCCGATGGTTTTCCCAATTTCCTATCCAAAGGGGGACTTGAGTTGGAGTACAGGATATACAAAAAGACCCAATGCACCCCGAAAAAAGAATCTCAGTCCATTGCGATTCTATTCTTATCGGTTGTCCTATAGACCGAACGATAAAAATTCCAGTCCAATGTTATTTGGGGGTCGACTCACTCAATGGATGTTCATACATGCTCACGTGAGGTTGGAAGTAATAGGATGAATTTCTTCGAAGATAAAAGGAATAAAAAAAATTCAGAATAGCATATTATCAAGGTGTGTTCGATGCTGTTGAAAGTTCTGCGTCGAATGAATCTGAAAATTTCAAAAATGAGGGAAGATTAGGTACTATGTACACTTCACTGTCTACATTCGATGATTGCCCTAGATATATGCAGCAACATTATCAGGACTCTATGGCTATAATGAGAGCCGAAGGAAGACCCGAGTTATCCACAACAATGACTTGCAATTCGAGATGGGATGAACTTCAAAGGTTTCTGAAAAAAATTCCAAGAGGTACTACTCCTAATGATGTTCCAAATTCGACAGTAAGATTATTCAAAACTAAACTCGACGACGTACTCAAAGATTTAATGAAGAATAATATCTTTGGTAAGGCCATAGCTCATGTTCATACAGTAGAATTCCAGAAGCGAGGTCTGCCACATGCTCATCTGTAAATTCAAACTTATGACTCCCGAATTGATAGATGGATTCATTTCTGCAGAGATCCCGGATGACGATGGAGAACTGCGTAGATTGGTTGTGCTACATATGCTCCATGGGCCGCATTCTGCAAAAACAAAGTGCTATAACTTAGATACTAAAACTTGTGACAAGAAGTTTCCAAAACCGTTCCAGGCATCAACAGTTATCAACAAGGATGCTTATCCAAGTTACCGTAGACGTGATGGTGGATCTAAAGGCCATAGATATATTTCAAAGAATTCGTGTGAACGCCTGCCAGTGAACAATTCTATGGTAGTGCCTTGTAACGAGTTTTCATTGAGGGAATATGAATGTCATATCAATGAAGAATATTGTGCTTCAATCAGGAGTATAGAATATGTTTATGAATATTTACATAAAGGCCACGATAGAGGACGTTGTAAAATAACGAAATCAGGAGATGCTAACGGCATAAACGGTGACATATGTAATGGAATTGGCGAGTATATCGACGGTAGATATCTGAGTCCTATGGAGTATGCTTGGAGATTAGCTCAATTTCCGATTGTAGGTAAGAGTCACAGTGTTGAAAGATTGCCAATCCATCTCAAAAATCAGGAAAAAATTGTGTTTTAGAAAGATGGAGAGATTGGAGCTCTCGGTGAATGGGAAACAGCACTAACAGCTTGGTTCGAATCGAATAAAAAAGACAAATTTGCCAGTAAAGTGAGGTATATAAGCATTGTGTAACATTATCGATTCGGTGAGGAATCGAAAGAGCGGATAAAGAGAAAAAATAACATTCCTTATGAAACTATTGGGAGATTGAACGTGGTACCTCCCAAAGATAGTCGAAGATTTTTCATGAAATTAATTTCGAAAAGGACGAAAGGAGCAACTTGTTTTCAAGATTTAAGAACATTCGGAGGCATAACTTATGATTCTTATCGAGATACTGCAGTGGCAATGTGACTCATAGAAACAGATGAGCAAATTTATGAAATCTTCGAAGAAGCATGTTCGATCATGATAACGTCCCAATTGAGGAAATTCTTCGCTTGGTTCTTACTGTCTGAAATCTTTGGATCTGAAGATGTTTGGGAGAAGTTCAAGCCATTTTTTACGGAAGATTCCAAAGAAAATGGTGATAATCTTGCACTCTCTCACATACAAACAATTCTGAATTTTGAAGACAAATCATGAGCAGATTTTGGCCTACCGATTCCAAATTGCGATTACAAAAATTCACAAGAAGTAATTGACGATCTATCGATTGATCAATGCAGAGCCAATTTGGTAGGAATGAAATCAGAATTGAACGATGATCAAGAATTGATTCTCGATGAATCGATTGGCGTGGACAGAAAGATAGATTCTATCGACAGCCCTGGTGGTTGTGGCAAGACTTTCCTATATGAAACATTGATTTATTATGCCTTATCTATTGGGATGAAAGTGTTATCCATGGCTTGGACAGGAATAGATTCCATCTTTCTAACCAAAGGTATGACAAGTCATAAGACATTCAAATTACCATTGAATCTAGACTCTATTGAGGCTGTCTTTTTCAAGTCTGATTTTGACAAACGTGAATTGAGAGAGGCTGACATGATTATTTGGGATGAAGCTTCTATGATACCGAAAAAAGCATTACAGATAGTTGGGAGAACTCTGAGAGATGTTAGTTTCAACAAGAACCCATTTTGTGGTAAGCACGTAATCTTGGGTGGTGAATTCAGAAAAATTTTACCAATTGTTACTAACGGACAAAGTGATCTCATTTTCAGTGAGACAATCAAACATTCAGATCTCTGGCCAATGTTCCATGTTATGTATTTGAAAAAAAATTTGAAAACCGAAAATATGGAGTTTTCTCATTTTTTACTCGAAGTTGGTTCGGGAAACATAGATTCGATGAACATACCCAAAGAGTGGCGTACAGATGATGTCTTTGAGAAAATTTATGGTCATATCAACAATGATTTCTGTACAGATAAGGCGGTATTAGCTTTCCATAGCGAAGATACATTAGAATTGAATAATAAGATATTGAAGATGGTGACTGGGCGTTCGAGGACTTATTACAGCAGAGATACTGCAAGTCATAAAGGTGTGGATCAAACAGATGACAATATCAATTCAAGATATCCCATAGCTTCCTTAAAAAATATCAGAGAAGGTCTGTCACCACATAAATAAGAGTTGGAAATTGGAGCCATCGCGATGTTGAGAAGAAATTTGAGTGTGACAGATGAATTCTGTGATGAAATTCGGTTGAAAATTGAAAAATTATACAAATGCTATATAGAAGCTGAAATTATAACTGGTGAAAGAAGGTAGAATTTAGTTTTCATTCCTAGAATCACATTAAACAATCGTGAATCTTTTCTACCATTCATCCTATACAGGAAACAATTTCCTATAGTTTCAGCATTTGATAAGACTATAAATAAATCTCAGGGTGAAGCTTCGATAATTTTGGACTCTTAATAAGAAGACCACTATTTTCCCATGGACAGTTATATGTTGCATTGTCAAGATGTAGGGATCCAAATAATCTATCCATTGCGAATAGACTGGATGATCCAAACGCGATTAGAAATTTAGCTTGGACTGAGATTCTTCAAAATTGAATATGGAAGATCAGAATTGATTGATTGATTTTATTTCATACGTGAGACGTCCTTGAGAGGAATTCGACAACAGAAGGATGGGAGGAGATTCTCGATATAGCAGAGGAAGTTTATCTCTCGAGAATCAATCGACAGATGGATCACTACATTTCAGAAGAAGAAGAATATCAGAAATACATATGTGACGGCCGTCATTTTCTTTGGATTGTCAAAAAATTTTTTTTTTGGTTACGTTTCCACCTCCCCTAATACATATTATTATAGGGGATATTATATAATATTTGATATATATATACACCGAATATTATGATATTTGGTATATATATATATATATA
>JAPYYZ010008516.1:0-13085 GCA_030522705.1 Eretmocerus eremicus
CAACGGAGCCGCATACTCGGACCCATACGGGACATGGGAATCAACTGTTGTGCAAGGAACGCTAAAAATCACCTTAGCTCAATATACGGCGAGAGTATCACTTGCTTCAAATCACATCTACTCACGATCAGGAACCGTCTGCTTGCTCTCGGATAAGTCATCCCTGGACATGGAAGGCGGCTATACATTTTGGAAATCCATTCCTCACGTTGATTGTCGTTTTGATAAGTTTAGTATTTTGTATGAAGGATATGCGGACAAAATGCGCGATAGTAAGTCAAATTCGTTTCAAACAGTCTATTCGCTCAACTCTGCAAGCATTACATCTGCTTTGGCTGAAAAATTGAAAGAAACTGTTTGCGGATGCACTGTACTCCATACTGAGCATCCAAAACTACTCATTTTCGAAACTGTAAAGGGCAAGAGTTTCGCAAGGAACAGAAAATTATCGCACCAGGACCTCGATATATTCACATACATGAATTCCAAGTTTATTTACACTGAGAGATACTTAAGATCCCAAATCAAGCAACTTCACAGGGACGTAATCTTGCACCATTGTGACCTAGAGAAGCAAACCATCAGGAACTCTCCGTCGATAGCCACGCGAGCTCCTGATGGGTTTGCGTATAATTTTATGAAAGGCCCCGGTTATATGGCCATCACGACGGGTGAAGTAGTTCATATCATCAAACGTATACCTGTCGAAACCCGTATTCGACACGCAGACAACTGCTATGCTGAACTCCCTGTTTCCCACAAAAATCAAAGCATGTTCCTAACTCCCAAAACTCATATCTTGAAGGTCCGAGGCACACAAATTGCGTGCAATGCCTTCTTACCTTCGCAATACTACGTTGGAGGTGCCTGGTATAAAATGATGCCGAAACCTGTCGAGACCTTCCCACCTGATACTATCCAACCTATCACGAAAATGTCATGGAAATACACAAATCCGTCCAACCTCGCCACCGCCGGTATCTACACCGATAGAGACCTGGAAGAATTGCGAGAGCACATAATGTTTCCGGTGGAGAGACCCGCCGTCTTGAATGATCTGGCTCGCGAAATCCACCATCAACCAACCGCCAAAACCGATGGAGCGATGTTCAAGCTTTTTAATGAAGAAGCGGTCGCCCATATCGTCGAGTCAGCCTGGTCTCATCTATGGAACGAGTTTGTCACCTTCCGTTCCGGCAGCGCTGGACTCATTGGGATAATATTTATACTTCAAATGGTCAAAGCCGATCTCAACGTGTTCCTTCGGGGATACGTATTCCATTCGGCTTTTGGATGGTCCCTGCATTTCCTTGGTGCTGTTTGGAGCACTCTTGCCAACTTTTGAATATACCTGAAAAAAGAATCCCAGCAAGCAGAACGAGACGTCGAGACTGGACTCCGTCAGCTCCCAGATCGTTCTCCCTCTTCAGGAAAACCGCCTTCTTACGAGCAACCTCGCATCACGATCCAACCAGATTCGTCCTGCGAGGATCACAACCGCCACCACCCATCAAATAAAAGCTTTCGCCAATCATCCGAACCGAATTCTCCGAAATCATTCTTCCAAATGTAAGCAGCCGCTTACTGAATCTGAACATGAGTGTTCGGGCTTTCGATGAAAATCAGTGTTGTTCTGAAACGACATACTCCGCGCCGTACTTCCCCTTTACTGTCTACAATAGTCCAGAGGTTTCGGCCATACAATACAAAGAATCGCACCCACTTCGACTGCAAATTACAGTCCGAGAAGTTCGATCAAATAATCGACAAATAACCAGAACTCCTGACGTTCGCCGACCCCGAACGAGGTTGAATTGCTACATCAATAGAATCTGTTGGCATTAAAACTCGATTGCGTAATCGTTGGATGATCTTGATGGCACCGATGGAGGCATGCGTTTGCTGCTCGAATCCTTCAGACTCTCCAGCAACCGTTTTACTATGGGAGTGTGACGTCTCGAGCGGTCCCCGCGTCTTTCTGTTCGAAATTTCGAGGAAACGCGAGTCACCACACGCTTTTACTTTTTCCTTCTTCCCACGATTTCTGATCCAGAAGGTTCTTGAATTCCTCGCTCTCCTCGGGATCGACCTCCAGCGAGCCCTATCATAAATAGTTTGAGGGAAAACGTGCGCCGTCGCCCAAAACCGCGCAAGGACTCGACCTTGAAAAGCAGATGGATGCGATGCGCCACGCTTTCTCCTCTGGAACTATCTCTCGATAGAAAATTTCTGTCTCCGAACGTTCTAGAAACTGCAAGATTCTTTTTCTTGTCCCCACACCGTTTCTTTTGATCGATTCAGCCAATTATTTTTGGTTAATACAATTACGATTCTACGGTAACATCGATGATGCGTAGAATGAGAATTAATATAGAACTAGTGGAAGAAAAAGGGAGTATCTTTATCTTGCGCATAGATTCACGAATTATCATTCAAGCTTCGGCTTTATTCGATTACTCTAGGCGTGAGTTTTGAAAAAACAAAGAAACCCATCAAAAAAGGACCTATACAAAATGAGGAAATCTCTTAGTTTCAGACTATGAGAGCTCCACTTCATGATGATTCTCTATTTAATGTAACCACCCCTTGTATTCAAACTTGGAGACCGATAATAATAGCACCTCGAAAGCTTCCGTCGTGGATTTAGAAGTAAGACCTTGAACGATATCCTAGAGAGGTATGAAATTATGAAATACTTATGAAATTTTTGACTCATAATCCGAAACTTTTGCTCTCAAGTGATCAATACCTCCAAGGAATGTTATAGAAACCAACTTATACACGAATTACTGAGCTTTCAAATCAATCTCAGGAGTCCTCAGGATGGTTCCAAGGGTTTCTCATGGGTCCCATGAGGTCCCATGACGTCCCTCGAGGTCCTCTGGTACGTAGAGCCCCATATCCCGAGGTCCCATGCAGGTCCCAGGAGCTCCCAAGAGTCCCCAGTATGGGCCTATGAGTTTCCTTCGGGTTCCATGGGCTATTCATGAGGTCCCATGAGGTCTCACGACGTTCCTCTAGGTCCTCTGGTCACGAAGTCCCATCGAGATCCCAAGAGTTCTCTGGATGGTCCGATGGGTCCCCTATGGGTCCCATGGGCTTCCCATGAGGTCCCATGAGGTTTCACGAGGTCCCTCTAGGCCCTTCGATACGTAGAGCCCGATATCACGAAGTCTCATCGAGATCCCAGGAGGTCTCAGAAAGTCCCGGGATGGATGCCTGGGTTCCCCATGGGTCCCATGGGCTTCCCATGAGGTCCCATGAGGTCCTACCTTGTCCCTCGAGGTCTCCTGGTATGTGGAGCCCCATATCATGAAATCCCATGCAGGTCTCTGGAAATTTCAGGATGGATCAATGGGTTCCCTATGTGTTTCATGGGCTTCGTATGAGGTGCCACGAGTCCCCACGACGTCCCTTTAGGTACACTGGTACGTAGAGCCCAATTCCACGAGTCCCATGCAGGTCCCAGGAGGTCTCAACAGTCCTCAGGATGGTCCGAAGGGTTTCTCATGGGTCCCATGAGGTCCCATGACGTCCCTTGAGGTCTCCTGGTACGTAGAGCCCTTATTACGAGCTCCCATGCAGGTCCCAGGAGGTCCCAGGATGGATCCATGGGTTCCCCATGAGTACCATGGGCTCCCCATGAAGTCCTCCAAGGTCCCATCACGTTCCTTGAGGTCCTCTGGTACGTACAGCCCCATATCACGAGGTCCCATCCAGGTCCCAGGAGGTCCCAGGAGGTCCCAAGTGATCCTGGGATGGTCCCAGGGGTCCCATGGACTTCCCATGAGGTCCCATGGTCCGCACACTCGCGTACGCGAGAGATCTGGAGCTGCCTTCGCCTCGGGAAATCCTCGCGTGCGCGAGCCTATTCGGAGACTTGCTCATGCGCAACCCAACCTTGCTTTGGCCGCGGAAAATCCTCGCCTACGCGAGACAATTCGAAAATTCGCGTACGCTAGTGGCCGCGTTATGAACCTCCGCGGACGCGAGCTGTGCTCCGAACTCGCGTAAGCCAGAGACTCAATGCTGCCTTGGCCTCGGGAAGCCATGGCGTACTTGAGCCTATCTTCAAACTCGCGTACGTGAGTTCCTACTTTGTCTCGGCCGCGGAAGACACTCAATTACTCGCTCACGCAAGACCCAACGTTACAAACTCTTGCATACGCGAGAGACTTATAATGCTGCCTCGACCATAGAAAACCGTGGTGTACCTTAGCCGACTCGAAAACTGGCGTAAGCGAGACCTAATTTTGCTTCCGTCGCGGGAGATCCGCGCGAGTACGCGAGTCGGTTCCCGCTCTTGCGTATGCGAGAGTTTCTATCCTGCCCCGGCCACTGGGAGTCTCGGTGTTCGCGAGCAGATTCCAATCCTCGCGTGCGCGAGATAAAATGTTCCAAACTCTCGCGTACGAGGGCCGATTATTGATTTTCCTCACGCCAGAGAATCGATGTTACCTCAGCCGCGAGGGATCCTCGCGAGCACGAGTAGATTCCAGAACTCGCCTCCGTGCAACTCATCCTTGCTCCGGCCGCCGAAGACCCTTGCTCATGGGAGCCAACTCAAATACTCGCGAACGCGAGCTGATCTCCGAACTCGCGTACAAGCTCGGCAATATGGGCTTAGTGGGGTAAATTGGTCCACTCCCAACCATTCTACACTGCCCGGGCCTCGTTTACCCCACCCTCACCATATTATTGCCCTACCCTGCCCATTTTAACCCACCGTGTCTATTTCACCCGCCCGGTCCACTCTAAACCACCCTGACCATTTTGCCCCACCATGTCCGTTCTGACCCACCCTGCCCATGTTGCCCCACTCCGAGCCATTTCACCCAGCCGGTCCATTTTGAAAGAGGAGAAGCTCACAAAACAATGTTTAATATCTTCCAAGCTTCATGTTCAGTGGAGGTCAACATGTAGAGAAGACGCTAATGTGACTCATAGAAGAAAGACAGTGTCAGGATTATAGAGATCATTCCGATAAGTATTGTCTTCTGAAAGCAGAGAACGTCAGTAGTGTCACAGTCAAAATTGGGAAAATATCAACAGTAAATACATACAGACTGCACGATACAGGAATATGAGCGTGTTCCAGATTTGAGAACAAGCCATTTCACCCAAGGATTGACAGAGTTGTATGTAGGGGACTATCCTATCAAATCAGCATCACCCATGAACTGTTTACACTTGGCAGTTATTCCTGCCCTCGGTGGAATTCGACCTAATTTTAGGGGTAGATAGACCGAATCACGCAGATTCTGATGCTTGCAGGAGTATCTTCCGAAAAATTCATTTGCAAGAGCTTGTTTCGTTTTGAAGGCGTTCGGTTCTCGGTTATGGAAGCGCTTTGTTCACATCGTCCGGCGGAGAACACGGCTCTATTTGAAAAATCAATACGAGCATTCCAATGATAATACTGAATTGCATAATTGATCAATGTCACCTGACGATATTTGAATATTATCTTGACATGACGAGAATATGACTTCGAGCGCAAAGATACTATTTGGAAAATCTTGGCTTCGTTTGACGTGAAAAACTATTCCAACACTAAGTCGGATATTCACATTTGCTTGAGGAACTTAGCGAAGACACGGATTCTCTGCAAATTGAACGGCCGTCTGACATGATCATTGATCATCGTGTGCATTGATTCGTATGATTGATATTCTGAATCAAACGAGACCATTCTCAACGTCACGAGCCGTGCAATGGTAGTGCATTTTGAGATTCAATACCAGAATATTGATGCGCTCCATGTCGAATGATAGATCGAAATTAGCCAGGAATCGGTGACAATGTGGAGATCATTTTGCCGATTGATTCCATCATTCTCTCTTTGCAATTTTTAATTGACTCATGAGGCCGCGCCCCCGCGCCCGGTCTCATTTCCAGATTTGCCCTGGTTTCTCTCATCCCCCAGGTGAATAAGGAGAGATTTCTCGCTTAGGTTAATGAAATGGGATGCGTAACACGACCTTCAGGCAGCTATACTGCTCAATGATTCGTCACTCGTCCATGGAGTTAGTTTTCTCTATGTTTTAGTATTCCGCGATGGAATCATCGAAATAGGAGAGTGCTCATGTTTTGGGACCAAAATATACGAGGATAGGTGATTTTGAGTCCACAATCGATCGCGGATCACAGAAAATTAGAGAATGAGATTGAGCCCGGGGGTGTAACCTGATAACTCGATTGAATATCGCAATAAGAAGATAATTGAATCAATCGGCAGAATGATCTTCTTGCTATCACTGCTTTCTGGCCAATCTCAATCTATTATTCGGCATAGAGCGCATCGATATTCTAGTATTGAATCTCAAAATGCACTACCACGTGACACTGAGAATGGTCTCGTTCGATCGAGAATATCATAATCATACAAATCAATGCACGCGATGGTCAATGATTGTGTCAGACGGCCGTTTAATTTGCAGAGAGTTCGTGTCTTCGCAAAGTTCCTCGAGCAAGTGTAAATATCCGAGTTAGCACCGGAACAGTTTTCCACGTCAAATAAAACCGAGATCCTCCAAAAAGTATCTTTGCGCTCGAAGTCATATTCTCGTAATGTCAAAATGATACTTAAGTATCGTCAGGTGACATTGATCAATCGTGCAATTCAGTATCATCATTGGAATGCTCGTGATGATATTCCAAATAGAGCCGCGCTCTTTGCCGGAGAATGTAAAAGAAGCCCTTCCATAACCAAGGATCGAATGATTTTGAGAGGAATCAAGCTCTTGCAAATGAACTTTTCGAGAGATTCTGCTGCAAGGATCAAAATCTGCGTAATTCGATCTATCCACTCGTGAAATTTGGTCGAATCCCATCGAAGGCAGAAATTCCCGCTTTTGCTGCGGTTTCCTCCCCAAATGGCAGCTCATCACTACTTGAAATCCACTGACTGGAATGGGGAAAAGTGCACAAAGTACCACTCGTTTCCAAAATTATTGGAAACTTGGGTAATAAGAATCACTTATCTGAATCAACTGCTCGCTAATAGCTCGGAGCAATCTGCCACTGCTTCGCGAGACCGCGGAGGCAGCTCTCACCCTCCGCGGCGCACAAGCAGGAGCGCACGACCAGACACTCGCAAGGCAACAGCTTGAGCTGTAGCCTCGCGAACCCAGGACGACTCCTCGTTCACGCCGGGTCACCGAAGACGATGAAAGCAGTGAAATGTCCTGGGTTTTGATGCGACACCGAGATCCACATAACCTCGAACGTGTACTTGTCGAGCGTCATGCCCGCACGACGCTAGCGTCACGCTCGAGCTTGCGGGCGAGACGCCCATGACGCTCTGGCGAGAGGCGGATGACGCTGCATGACGCCCTAGCGAGACGCTCATGACGCCTCGGCGAGACGCAGATTATGCTGCCGAGCGTCATAGATGACGCAATTTTTAATAATTCTGCAGTTGCAAGTACAAATCGGACAAGCCCGTACAAATTCTTCAAATATTTTCCCTGGGTAGCTCATTTCGTCAATTCCATTGCCATTTCCGCTGGTGATAATCTTTGGAATCAAGCTGTTCAACAAAACATCACACATCACACAGGTTCTCACAGGAAATCATGATTTTCAATATACGTTACTACGTTTTTCTGACTCACTAAGGAACATAGATAGTTCAAACATTCGACCCACAGAAATTCTGAATCAATATGATCTATGTACTAAGCATTCAGTCAATGAAAGAATGGATCTCAGTTATCCGATTATTTCACAAGGAAGACTCACAATTTTGCACTCACAGATAACAGTAGGAGGATGATCTATTGTAGCCAGAATTCGGTCCCGGGTAGTACATAAAAATGTTGAAAATTGTGTTCATTTTCCTATGAAAGAAGTGAGATGAGCGAACTGAGGTCTTTGGTGTTCGAGCTCATTGTCAACACTGGATAGAATGTATGAAGAACGGGGGGGGGGGGGTAAAGCACAGAGGAGAGGAACCCATGTGAACCCGTAGCGCCAAGTTGAGGTGACAACTTCTCTGGATAGATCGCTAATTGCTTCAAATGCTCCCATAATTTTCGAATTCTGCCCAAACTGCCCAACCCGAGAAAATCGCCGCTGAAGTCGGCCGATTCTTACCCCCTCCACTACCCCCCGCAGTGCCCATATCTCCGGGAATTCCTCCGCTAGATCGACCCACCCCGCCCCAAATGAAAGATCCAATCACCCCCAGCTCGGAGCATTTATCAGAATCCGTGTGAAATTACGTCTAAGTACCTAATTACGGTGCACAAAGTGCACGTATATAAGCATAGGAAGGAAGTGGGTGGAGTGGGGGATAGGAGAAGGAGAGGCTATAGCCGAAGCAAAACGAAAGCAAAGTCGCGGCGGAGCAGACGCTTTCCTCCTGTGTCCTGCACTCTGCGTTGATCCTTGTGTACATTGTGTCGCGTATTACTTCCGATCATCCTCGGCGGAGAGGTAGCGCGTGGTCCGGGTCGGTCCGGGCAAAGCGTCTGCTCCGCCGCGACTTTGCTTTTGCTTTCCTTTGGCCATAGTTTCTCCTTCTCCTCTCCCCCACTTCACCCACTTCCTCCCTATGCTTATACACGTGCACTTTGTGCACCGTAATTAGGTACTCAGACGTAATTTCACACGGATTCTGATAAATGCTCCGAGCTAGGTTTAATTGGATCTTTCATTTGAGCCGGGGTGGGTCGATCTAGCGGAGAAATTCCCGGAGATATGGGTATTACGGGGGGTAGTGGAGGGGATGAGAATCGGCCCACTCCAGCGGCGATTCTCTCGGGGTGGGCAGCTTGGGCAGAATTCGAAAATTATGGGAGCATTTGAAGCAATTAGCGATCTATCCAGAACAATTGTCACCTCAACTAAGCGCTACAGGTCCACATGGGTAGGAGAGGATCGTTTTGGGAGGTAAGAGTAGGCATCTAGAATTGCTCAGGATACATCATTTGTACAAATAGTCATAACACTACGAAGTCATGACGGCATTATTTTCTTAGGCCTATTCCGCAAATCATATGAGTACTTATTCTTCCGAGTGATGACATTAGCAAGAGCATTGAGAGGATTCGGGTTGCAGGGAGAAATGTCAGATGTTCCCTCATCCTGCCTAGAGGTTCTTGAATTTTCACCTATCGGACCAAGATCCTGATCTTTGGGCAAATTGGACTTTATACAATTTCTGCAATCTTTATAACTGTTTTTTGAATACATGGTATCCTCCACCCTATCCATATCATTCCGGTAGAATTTTATGTGTAACATCTCAGAGAACTGCCGATTTCGTCTGGATGCTTCTCTGTCTAGAATGTGGACGTTCTGGAAGTCTATGGAATGTTGTGTGGAAGCTGCGTGTTGTGCAACGGCTGACCTTTTATCCTACTTTTTGGTAGCAGAGATGTGCTCTTTGATAAGTACACCTAATCTTCTCTTGGTCTGACCTAAATAGGACTTGGGACAGTCGCTGCAATCGATTTAATGGACAACATTAGCCATATTAAGTTTTTCCACACGGTCTTTGCTCGACTTGATGAATTGTTTGGAGTTACTCACATTTTTGTGAATAGGCACAATCTCTAATCCGTTAGAATATTCTTGAAGTGATTTGGACAATTGGGGTATGTATGGAAGGAAAATCTCCCGCTCATTCCCTATGGGTGTTTTCGGTACAGTTGCTTGAGCTCTTGCACAGTAGAATTCTTCAAGAGACGTTCTCTCCTATTGATGTGTCTATTGATGAATCGTGCGGGGTAATTATTGAAGCGTAAAGAGTCTACAATTAAGTTAAAATTTCTCTCATGGAATCGAGGACTGGACAATTTAGTAACTTTATCAACTAATGCGTAAACTATCGCTCTCTTTTGATGAATCGAATGAAGAGAAAGAAAATTAAAGTATCTTCCAGAAGCAGTGGGCTTTCTATATCAGTCGGAAGAGGGTGGAAAATTTTCTCTACGAATGATCCCTAGGTCCAAGAAGCTAATCTTATCATCTCTTTCTCTCTCGATAGTTAATTGTAGATGTTGAGACTCTGAGTTGAAAACCTGTAGGACAAGATCAATATCTGTATCTTTCACTATCAAAAAGGCGTCATCAACATACTTGGCATAAGAGAGATTACCCACAAATTCCTCAGAGATAATGATCAATTATTATTGATTAAAGCAGATAAGGGCAATTTCAGAGTCATTCTAACGAAACTGGAGTACGGGGACAGGATGTTGTCCTCCCTTTCGGATGCTATTATCGTGAAGTTGATAAGAATCCGTTAAACTCTCTGATCAAAAGTATGAGAAACCTTGTTTCTTCTTGGGAAGAGAAAGGAGCTTTTGTGGATGACAGTTTCGAACGTATCTCCAAAAAGCTCGATCATTGCACTCTCTCTAAGGCATATGGATCGGTTAAAACCCACAGAAAAGATCACCCCATTATGATCATTGTTTCTACATTGAATCCTCCCACCTACAACTTTGACAAAGCTCTGTCTATCCTAAGTGACAAAGATAAGTTGGCGCATATTTTCAAACGTTTATTTTGATCCGAAAAATGTTGAGAAATAGTTCAAATCCCGACGGGAAGTGGATGCTCTCATCGAAAATTTCTGCAGAATCGTCTGCAAAAAGATCTACATGAAATTCGGCATGAGTTTCTCCACGTCTTTTGTGGAATTGTATGCATAGGATCCTACAGAGAACTCTGTTTCATAATCTGGAGTCAATTTGGACATTTTTTCGATTTTGCACAATTTAAAACTGTACGAATCCCTGCAGGATTGGATGCCTAGTGCTCTGCAGGAATATGAATACAAATAATGTTGAGAATATCTCTTGGATAATATATACGATATTCCGCTTCAAATCTCGGCAACAAAAAATTTAGGGTTAGCAACATATTTTCCGCGCTCCGACTGATTCCCCGTAAGCACGGTTTGCATACAAATCTGACGACGAGATCTTTTTCCCCGCATTCTTCCACCAAAAAAACCAATCTTTGTCAAGATCGAATCTGCTTCGTCATTGAAATGGGAGTTTCATAGCGACGTTCGGAGATTTTCCATTGATTTGCGTGGAGTTGTTCTCGCCAAGAATTATCTGCGCTTCTTGAGTATCCATTTCCGCTCTAATACATCATTTTCGGATGTATCTTTGTTCAATCTGATGCTTATCACAAAAGCTATGAAACTAGACAGAGCAAGTTGAATTCCGATATGGTAAGTCTGTGCTATTCTAACTTGACGACGAAGGGATTTTATTCTTCAAGAATGCGAAGTTTCTCGTTAGAACAAATTGACGCGCCTTACGATCCTCATTCCAACTGATCGGAAAGTTCCCCAACATAGCTGGACTCATTTTGGAGCTCATCATGAGAGGTTTGAAATGAAACAGAGAACGTCGAGCTTTAATGAATTGGAGCTGATCCATTCCATTCTCATCAGATGAAGATTGGGTATTTCGAGAATAAAAAATTCCCCGGAACAGCAAATTACGGCTTATTGATCTATTAATAGTGTTGCATTTCAATATTTCCTCACGCGTCTTGGCACATTTCCAAGCTCATTTCGAGAGGTACAAAATAAGCCGAGGCTTATTGGATTGCAATGAGAGAGAGAGCTGATTTGTTCTATTTTCTCGGGACAGATGCATTATTGTTGAGCAGGTTTGCTCGTTCTGACAATTCGGGCCTTCTTGGGCTCCCAACCCTGGCGCATCTCAATATTTCTCCACTACCTAAGCTACTCATTCCGAAGTCCCTGTGAGGAGCTCCAATATGAGTTCAAAAACGTGGAGAAACATCCAGATTTGCCAGAATCAGGAGTCCAAAAAGATCCTGTTTGTTAATGAGACTAATAATTTCGCATATCCAAAAATGAGATTTCCATTCCATCAAAATTGGAAACACTTCCACATCGAAATTCAACGTGTTCTAATTTGGTTCCAAGCTCGTGTGATGAGCTTCAAAATGAGCTAATTAACCTTCGGAAATTTGGAATTAGGGCAGAGTTAGAGACGGAAGGAGCCCAGACGAGTCACAACGGGTGCAATGACATGTAAATCAATGAAAATTCCAAAACTTCGCTATATAATTCCCATCCTAATGTCGAAGCAGATTCAATTCTGATGAAAATGGATTCTTTAGTGAAGATGGAAAGATGCGAGGAGAAAGAGCCTGTTGTCAGATTTTTACATCATCTCTGCAAAACTTCAACGCGATTCAGGAGCGTCGTGTAAGGAGCGTGGATATAGCTCGCATTACAATTGATCGAACAACGATACGCGAACACAGTTTTCATCGATTAGAGAGATCTAGAGAGTAAGGCAGAAAGTAATTGACTTGGACTGATCCGGAACAGTTCCTGCGTTAGCTCACTAGAAATGAGTGACTCCTCGTATTTTTTGCAACTCTGTGCGCAGAATTCTAAGAAGAATTCAATTCCTCCTCATTATTCACAATGCAAGAAACAATGCTTACCTCTCGCACGAATTTTTCTTTTACGTACTCGTGGAGTGCATGTGCGTGGATACAACCCCTACCACGAACGAAGTATGTGAATCTCAATGTAAATTTTCTTCCACAACACAATTCTGGAATATAACGTTTTATGATCCCTCCGAACCCGTTCTTTCTCTTCCCACTTTACTTCTCCAAGTCATTTTGCGTGGACACTAGTCCATTTAATTACAACTTTGCGCACAGTTGGAAGAAATACCTCATGCAACAGGTTCGGAAAATTCCCGCACACGTTGCTCGCTCGCGACAAGTAACATCCACGCACTCGCTCGGTAACTCGTGCGGAAATAGTTGTTTTCGATACAAGGACGTACTCCGCAGATTGAGTAACGATTCCCAGCCGGAGCCGCAGGTGAGGGTTGGAACTATCACGACGATGTGGGAATCCCCGCCCGAGTGCCGAACACTATTTTTTCGTCATCTGGTCTAGGGAAGAAATTCGAAGGACTGTGCGGGAATAATACTTTCCCAGGACAGACGACGGATATTGTTCTTTCCGCACTTGTTATGTGTTACGTGGATAAGGTGGTACCTCCAATGAGAACACGAGTGGAATAATGAATAAGATATATATTGAGATATTAGAGAGAGAG
>JAPYYZ010008518.1:0-10355 GCA_030522705.1 Eretmocerus eremicus
CTCGCCACTCGCTTCTACCAAGCACACGCAAACTGTCCAAGCCCGTCAAGAGAAAAATTCCTAATCAATTCGCGCTCTCTGGTATATATCCGCTATCCAAATCTACGCAACGTTGATTGAATGAGTAATCCAGTCGGATATCTCTCAACGAGATGCAAGCCAAACTCATCCATGCTCTCGGTCTCGGGCTTAACTACTTCTCAACTTGAGATTCCTCGGAATGCTGTAATTAGCAATGAAAGAGAATCAACCTGGCTAATTCTTTAACTCACTTTGGGAATTTTAAATTGGCTCGGAGAAAAGTTCTGCCTCTCAAGCGGGGATCAAAGCTCGCAGATTCTCTCTCTCTCTCGCGAATCAAGCTCGGCGAGAAATCCATGTCCTTGTTATATGAAAGTTTTCCACGAAAGCACTCGCGATACGAACGAAAAGAAAGATACATCCGATCGGAGAGATCCTGTAGATGGAGGCAGATGGAGCAGGAATGAATAATTGACGCGCTCGCATTATAAAATCATTCCATCCGCGAGTGCTTTTCTCTCTGCGATATAGCCAGAGAGCTGCATTCTGCAACACTTTTCAGACAGCCGAGATGGAAGAGCACTCGGATAGATTCGCCTTTTTTTCGCTCGGGGTGTATATATAAAGTACCGTGACAGACAGTTGAAGCGAACATAATGCATGCCACGGATAAGCAACAGACGCGAAACAGCGGATGATGCATTGTAGCTCTTGAACTTTGACACGATGAATCGATAAGCGATGGTGTTGCGCGGATATTCGAGATGAATACGCGCCAGCTATTTATTGTGTCAATTTTGTAATGGAGTGAGCGAGAGATCGACATTATTGAATATAGCTGCGCGTGGAATTCATGTTGCATTCTCGGCTCTGTCAATACGAACCTACGAACGAGAGCTGAAACATTGACCGATGCGATGTCGTGAGCTTGAATTCATTCGAATTTTTTCTCATCCTAGTTATACATTCGTCAATGTTGGCCTTTATTGCATCTATAGGTTTCACGCATGTATCAAACGACGAAAATTGGTTTTAGAGCCATACGATCATTTGCCTTGTAAAGCGCTGCTCTGCAAATCTCTTTCCCGGGGTGTAACAAAGTTGCCCCATCTGACAGTAGATTGTCTGGAAACTGATATTCGGATGATTCTGGTTATTGAGGATGGAGATATTTCTTTATTTTACATCGTACATGTTCACTGTGGTACAGAAATGTTCTGAATTTTGCTCCCATTTCAGGACATTCTTTCCTCTCTCTCCGCTTCTACTACCCAACTCTTTTTCTTTCCGACGAATTCTTTCATTCATTCTACTCGACTACCTCAACGCACTACATCGTTTTCTGATTCAAAAGAAACATTTCTCTTACATCTTACGGCTATACCATTTCCATAACTTCATCTAAATCCATTGTCCAAGAGCGAGTTTCTTTTGCTAGAAGAAAGACAGATTTACCTGATTGGGCAGTATGGCTACGTATCGATCCTCTATAGTTAAGGATTAACGTGAGAATAATGCGAGTGTGTGCGTCAGCGCACGTGTGTGTGTGAGTGTTGTATAGAGCAGCAAAGATGGAAAGCTTAGTTTATAATTTATTGTATGGCCATCACTTGACTTACTAGGAGAGGGTCACGACTCCGGATCAAGGAAATGGCTGAAACTTTGAGAATAGTCTCCTTTTGGTACCAGAATATCATATCTACAGATGAAGAGTCTAAGGCCCAAGTGTTTTTGAGATATGCCCAGAAATATGAGGACTGTCCACATAGGCAAATGTTGGAAAGTGATACCTGTAAATACTTGCAATGCTACACTATAAAAAGATAGTTGAGAATTCAACCAGTGGTTGAAAAAGAACTTCAACCACGTGGGTGAATTTTCAACCAAGTGGTTGAAGTTTATTGCTCAACCACTGGTTGAAGTTTTTTTTGTTAATCACTGCTCGAATTTTGAACCAGTGATTGAATTAACGTGTCACGAGGAGCCTGTGCATGTGATTCCAACGGAGATCATGTCAAAAAACTACCCGCATTTTTGGCCGGATCGTCGAATGAGACTGACAACTCAATGACTTTGTCAAGCGCGTCTTGCGGAGGTTCCTAAAAATGGCTTGACAAAGTCATTGAGTTGGTAGTCTCATTCGACGATCCGACTGAAAATCCGGGTAGTTTTGTGACATGATCTCCGTTGGAATTAAATGCACAGTCTGCTCGTGCGACGTTAATTCAATCACTGGTTGAAAATTCAACCGGTAGTTGAGCAAAAAACTTGAACCAGTGGTTGAAAACTGAGCCAATAGTTGAGCAAAAAACTTTGACCAGTGGTTGAAGTTTTTGGTCAAAATTTTTTATGTCATGGACTGTAACTTGAAACCGTTTGACTCTTGGGCTTTGGATATCATCTTTCGGCACCGAAAGGAGACTATTTCCAAAGTTTCAGCCAAATCCGTGGTACGGAGTTGTGACCTCCTCCTAGTTAGATGCAATTGAGGAATCAGAGCGTTGGTATGTGCTGTTTTCGCCGCTTTTGCCAATCTTCTCCGAATTCTTTCGGGTGTTCCTCTCAAAACGCACAATCGCATCTCGACGTAGGGTAACTAACCTTGAAAAACGTCGTCAGAAAAAAATTCCAAGTTGACCGGATGAGGATTCGAACCCATCACCCGTGCCCCATCAAGCACAGAGTGTTTCAATTTACCAAAAGTGGAACCCTCACCCGACTCAGCCACCGCGCTCTCTCCAACCTCACACGAATCATCCTCTCACCAATAATCCCCCAAAAAATCTGTGCAGGTAAAGAGCAGATGGGCCTCGTCGACGGTGGTAGCTGGCAGCCTGGCCATCCTCACGCTGGGCCGTCTGCGGGTAGGCGGAGGCCGAGCTCCGGAGTTCGCCAGCGCCGACAATCCCGTGGCGAGGCATCCGTCGCGCCTCACCAGGGGCCTCACCTTCCTCTACCTGCCCGCGGCGAGCCTCGGCATGCTGCTCTGCCCCTGCTCGCTCAGCTTCGACTGGTCCATGAACGCCGTTCCACTCGTCTCGAGCGTACGCGATCCTCGCAATCTCGAATCGCTCCTGCTCTACGGGAGTCTGGCTGGTGCGACTTTGTGGGCCCTGAAGGCGAGGATGGCGAATTCCACGACGTCGTCGCAGGCGTGCAGCGCTCCAGCGAATGGTGCTGGCAGTGGCGGTGGTGGCAATGGCGTTAGCGCTGCCGCGACCGCTCGGGCTCGACTCAGGTTGGTAGTTTGAGGATATTGTGGTTTTCGTGCCTGGAACATGGTTGCTGTTGAGATTATCAGGGTGGGCATTTCTGACGCCAATGGGGCGGAATGATGAATTGATTGAGTTGTTCAGGATTATAGTAGACTTGTCGTCAGTCCGTTTTTGGAAAGTACAAAAATTGAGACTCAAAGCTCCTGTTGAGGCTGCGGATAAGGGAGTAGATTCCGCAATAGAATTTTCTCGTCATTTTTACGGTGTGTTCCAGCTTTGAATTCTATCCACAGACTACCTCGGTACGTTGTTTCATTACGAAGAACCAAACTCCGTGAAAATCATAAAAGGGAGGTTCTGAGGTCCGGAACAGCAATCCTTGCCAAATTCTTTTCACAGACTTGTACTACCAAGAAATGAGAGAACCCAGAGTATTTCTGTCGAATGGACACTCTGAGCAGAGATACTGCCTAAAACATTAGCATGGTTCATATAGGCCAGTGTTAAGATTTCACGTATATAGGTATACTTGCTATGTTAAGTTTTTCGTCTACGAAAAAAGGCCCATTTGACATAGATACTTTGGACTCTTTCATTTCTTGGTAGCACAAGTCTGTAAAAAATTTTAGAGAGGATTGCTGTTTCGGACCTCAGAGCCTCCCCTTGTTAGTCCTTTTTGATCCTGAATAGCTCAATTCGGATCGATTGGTTGATCTGAGAGAGAGTTGATATTAGCATGTTGAAAGGACACCCATGCATGGCTCTTTTACATGGAACGTCATCGTGAGAAGCTTCAGCAAAACGAGTTAGTTTCAACACCATAGATCTAAATGGGGATGATGACATTTTTTTCCAGATGAATGATTTGATTTTCGAATTTCGGGTAGGAACAATATTCTTGATTTGCCATTTTGGGAAATGCTTCGCCTGATCTAAGAGTTGCGGAAGAAAAATTGTGCGACAACAATTCAGGAATTCTCAACTTCTGAAGTGGATATTTGTCGTTTCCACACGGTTCTTCAATCTTCTTCTCTCAAAACCGATGAGAACAGTCAATTTCAACACAAGGACGTAAAAATTGAGTTGAATGCTATTTTTTGAAAATCCGTGAGTGAAAGTCAGAAATTCGTGTGAAAATAGCACTTACATGTACGGAGAATCAAGAAATAGTGTTTGACAGTTGGCCGTAGTAGCCCCCGTTTCCAAGTGATGATTCCAGTCTTTGACTTTGACTGAGGCCAAACAAATTTCTCAGCTTGTGATAACTAACTGCGCCAGTCTTGTATAAAAATCCTCTGTCTGAGTTAACGAGACCAAACAAAACCATAAGGTTAAGCATTGGTAAGTATCCTTAGTCACAGTTAATATGTACACCCCGAACTCTCTCAGAATCGTAAACTGATTACCCTCATAATCGTTTGTCTCATTATCGAGAGAGGTGAGAATCTTGCCCCAATTAAGAGATATGCAATCATCAATTGCTATCTCAATTCATCTCTTCTTCATCCTAAATAAAGTCTCTCAGATGTTGAAAATTGGAAGAAATGAATATTCTCTCTAGCTTCAGTTGCTCATCTTGCAAGTTTGCAATATCCACTTAAAATCCTTTCGAGTTGGCATTTTTATCTAGCAGCTCTGCAGAGAATCATGGCGGAGCTGCAAGAGAGAATAGTGTAAATGATGAAAATGTCCACATCAGGGGACCGTCAAGAAATTTACTCAGCCTAGTCACTCGTTTGAAACAGAACGTCGAGCAAAAACAGAATTAAATTTGCTTCGCAAAAGTAATATGATGCGCTTTGATGGATGTGGACATAGGAGAGTCTTCTTACAAAGGCAATACGAACGAACTGGATAGAATTTTTCCCTTTTCAAATGAAATCTCATTCAAAATTTTGTTTCGAGCTGAAAAGGAGGAATAGTACCTCCAAGTTTAATTAATGTGAGCGGAGACACTTTATGAAGATTACGCGGCTTAATTTTATCAGCGAATTTTTTTCTCGTGGCTCTTCATGCTGTAATTTGTTTTCCTTTCTTCTCATGAATACTGGAAGTCCGAGAAACTTTTTTAATTCCAAGAAAGTTTTTAACTGAAACGATCCTCGCAACCACTAGCCTCGGTGTTACCTTCTGCGTCAAACTTGTACCGAAAATCCTCTTGATAGTTTCTCAAAAGCTTCAGTACTGCTTCAATGTCGCCCTAAGCCATCTCGAAAAAAACACAAACTTTAGTTCGGCTTGCGCGACCTCAGCAAATTCGTAATTGAAGGGCAATTGAGCGTGATCTCGTCTACGCACACTTCGCTGAAAGGAATCGTAATATGACTTTCCGATGCGAGTATCGAAACTGGCGGTGGCCTCGATTCGACTGATAACATAAATAAAAACTTTGCAAACTCAAATTTCCGTGATTACTCGACTCGAGCTGTCCGCCACTTGCTCTTCTTCTCTCTCTGTTTCCCCCTTTCATTCTGTTGGCTCAGTGCAGAAATTTCACCGCCGTAACTTTCTCTTTGCGGAAGGGTCACTTTGCACAATTATGTTTGCTCAGACTTGGAAGATAATTTGAATTCTCGAGGATAAACAGCAGCAGCAGCAGAAGCGGTGGCAGTAGCAGTCGTGGCAAGCGCAAGAATCTTTGACTTACGCGGAGTTGGGCGGATGGTATCTGGACCGACTCTGTTGATGAAGATACATGCACACCTTTTCAGTAGTGCAGCTCAGTATTCGACGCGACATGCACTCTCATTCAGCGTTATTTGCTCTCTCCTTATTGGTCCGAGTTGAGGTGGAACCTTTGAGTTTGCCGTCATCATCTTGCGCACTCTTAATTGCTCTGAATATTTATGAGAGTAGAGAGCTCGAGTGCTGAACGGGTATTTTTGAAGTTGTTTTCAGACCCTCTACCAAAAAAGATATAGTTTTATTGAATAATGTAAAGTTTTGAAGGGACTAGATTTACGCTTTCAGGAAACACACTCTCTTTAGGTTTCAATTATGAATGGAAGTACTGTGCAGATAATTTACATTAAATTTTCGTGCTACAAGAGTCTCCTTCTTGAGATAATGAATCTTCATCTCGTTATAATTCAGCAACTTGCATTCAGGTAGCATGCCTTCCCAGTTAAACTAAACACTGATACTACGAGCTAAAATGATCGTCATAAAATGAGACAAACGAGCCGATGCAATTAATTCCGCTTTCACAGTTCAAACGCGACTCTCGGAGCGAAATTAGAGGCGACGGCATTAGCGTGGACGTCAGCGAAAAAGTTTCTCATTCGCGCAGAGAAATGAGATGCGCAACTCTCGGGGCTGCATCTGTCATCGTTACAGTGTGCGAGCTTAATTCAACCGCGTAATCCAACAGCTCGTCGTCGTCTGAATGTATCCCCCCAAGAGCAAAAAACTCTCGTTCTCTCGCGTATATACGTAGTTCAGCGCACTCCACGGCCATTGCATACGCGCCAGATTATCATCGCTACTGCTTGAATCAGCATTTTAATTGTCGACGAGACGTGGAGAGGTGATCTTGTCGAGAGGAACATTGAAGAGAAAACCACGCAACGATGGCGTTGAGGGACGATTGATGAGATTCAAAGGTTTCGAGCTCGGAAATCTAGTTGATAGTTGCTGAAGTTTCCAATAGTGTTGGGAGCTTTTAGTTGAATTACTTTCGTTCTCCAAATGCTCGTTTCCATGTAAACGTGTTTCCTAGAAATCTCGCCATCCATAAATTTATCATCCTGATCGAATTTCCTCTACTGAGAGAAACATTTCCGCGAAATCAAATAATTAAACGGTTGCTATCAGAGGAGATGAGGAATACACTGTATAACGGTGTTCATGAAGCTTGCCAATAAATCGATGCGAGTAATATTCGCTGAGATTCAATCTACCAGGGATATCTGGGGGGATGTGTTCGGCTTTCCCGTGAAAATTCGTAATTTTATCCATTACGGTCCGTGATGATCTACTCATCGCATCATCACTTTCGGTTCATACTCAAATCACTCATTTTTTTTAGACACAAATCAATATAGCCTTCGAGGGATCTGAATTAGAATATGATTCAAGGAATATCTCGAGGGTCCTCTTGATGTAATAGCAAATTTTGCAGTTCCTATTCATGCAGAGTATAATAATCTGCAAACTTTGACGGAAGTCAATGGTCAGTAGATTCCTCAATAATGATCACGCTGTCCCAGGATAACCTCGTTTACAGTGAACCATCAAATGAAACCAGTTTTGTTGAACTCGGTAATGGCTGTGGTATTAATAAATCCATGCCGTAGCCCATTCGAGTTTCAACATCTGTCTGTTGTGCCCAGGCTGTTTGCTTCGTGATCAAAATTTGATTGTCTGAGATACTTCCGGTAGCCATCACCGATTTGGTAAGAATGATCCCGACTCGATTGAATCCAAATGAGAGTTTATCCTAGTTGACGAACGATTTCCACTTGTCAGAGCATTTTTAGTTTTCTGGATCTGATTGTGAAAGATCGACTATTCACATAGATCAGGATTTATAATAACATCGCTTATAGGTAAAAGTATATAGATACACTAACAAGTAGAGGACCAACCTTGTGGATCACGGATTTGGCCAAAACTCTGGGAATCATCTTGTTTCGGTGAGAAATGAAGATATCCCAGAGAGTTTACATCTTGTTTCGGTGAGAAATGAAGATATCCCAGAGAGTTTATGCTGTTAGGCTCTCTGTTCCGAAGTACGGCTGTGAACACTAGGATTGCCGATATAGGCTCGTCTTAAAAATTCATGTGTATAGGTATACTAACAATGCGAATGTTCACAGCTGTATCTCTGAACAGAGGGCCTATTGGTCTGAACCCTCTGGAATATCTTCATTTCTCGCCGAAACAAGATGATTCGCAGAGTTTTGGCCAAATCCGTGATCCACAAGGTTGGTCCTATACTTGTAAGTTTATATTTGATCGTAGCTTCATAAGCCCTGTGATCATACATAACACCGATGACTTATAGCATCAGTGTTTCATAGGGAGTTCCCATAGAATGTTATATATGAAATTTTCATGGGTTATCATAGATTCTCATAAGAAATCTTCGTAGGCGTTCATGAATCTCCATACGTTGCTATATTGATACCACGGAAGAGTTTGCGGGGAATAGACAGGCCACTGTGGATATTTACGAGAATTTCCGATGAGATTCTATGACAACTTTCGAAAATCGCTATGAAAACCTATGACCACCCATGACAACCAATGAAACATGGCTCCTAAGTCATAGGTATTCATTTTTCACCACAGCCTTCGTAAACCTATGATCACATATGAGCATAGTTCAGCTATTTTTACCCGGGTGGCTTACAAGTTTGAAAAAAAGAATTACTTGTTTTCGTGAAGTCGTGCGCAATATCCCAAAGTGCCATTGGGTATCATATATCACTTCCCAGCATTGACCCATAGAATAGAGCCGATTTTTCCAACGTATTTTGGATTCTCGACCTAAAATTCTGAGAATGCGATGAAATCTACGCCCGAATAGCTTTTGTAATCAATCGTCAACTCCACATGGATGTTTTTCTTGCAGTGGATATTTCTTCTTGTGCTCGAGATGAATTCGTTGTAGAATAATGATGGCAATGATTGTGGATTGGTCGAGCAGCTGTGTATTGTGTATTATTGAACATTGAAAGCGATCGCTCGCCGTCGCTAGACTTGCTGAGGCTAGTCAGCTTTTAATTCCCACACAATGTATGTACTTTATGAAGTTTTACATGTATCGCTGGAGATACCTTTCCTGGGTATGATTTGACTCGTTTGAAAACCCTGAAGAGGCCCGTACAAGTATGGACGGGCGAAACGTTGGTGTAAAACAAACAATAAACAGCTGCTTGACCAATTCACAAGTCTTGACATCATTCATCCTCCACAACGTGGATGTCCTCAAAAGGCCACCTATCTATTGTTGCAGATGAGCATAGAGACATTACCGATACAAGCGGAAAACAATAACCGCTCAAGCGTACCCAACCATAACTTTACTTCTGTTTTACTTTATTCTGGACAAGCCACATATTCTTCCATACGAATCGGGAGGATAATCAATATCAGTAAACATCTGCAGCCATGAATATGGGAATGAGACCAAAATTGTCTAGGTAGCTCTCTAAAATTTTGGTCAATATCAACGCAACCATGTTCGCGCCCTTTTCTCCTCTTCATACGCCCAATGTCTCCCTCTATGGTTGCAGGTACACTGGCAGCAACGGAGGAAGCTCAGACCAAAACTGGCCCTTGGCAAACCTAACCAAGCAAGAGCAGCATCAGCTGTACGCGTGGCGAAACGGTTTCTCCGAAGGCCCCCGTTGCCCCGTATGCTCCGGCCGGCGGGCAGGTAACTGCCATACCGACGGTTGCCGAGCCATCAACAACAACAACAACGGCCCCGTAGCCGAGTGCCACTGCCCCCACAAAAGAAAACAGCTTCTCACGGCCATGTCGTCCATCTCCTCGAACTCCATCAACTTCAGCATCGCCTCGAGCTTCCCCCACTTTGTTCACCAGCTGCACCACCACGACGCAAATAACCACACGGATCGAAGCTCCAACTCGGCCAGTGTTGGAACCAGCGGAAGGTGTTCGACGAGGCTGGTTGGGGGACCTGGTTCGGTCCTAGCAATGATCGGCTTCCTCGTGCTGCCTTTTCTGCCGGCTTCTAACCTCTTTTTCTACGTTGGATTCGTCCTGGCGGAGAGGATACTGTACTTGCCTAGCGTGGGCGCCTGCTTGGCAGTTGGCGCTGCGATCGCGAGGGCGCACCAGTCGGCCAGGGCGAGAAATAGGCCGAGACTGGCTGCGCTGGTGCTGCTGCTGACCGCGCTGATGCTCGGATGCATGTCGGCGAGGACTCTGCTGAGAAACGCCGACTGGTTGAACGAGGAGAACCTTTACAGGTCGGCGCTTCGGATCAACCCGCCGAAAGGTTAGTGTACTCTGAAGATTTGGTTTGTTTAATCTATAGCTTTATTGGATTATGTCGCTCGGAGCGAATCAGAGCGCTCTGGATCGCTCTGATCGACTCTGACCAGCTCTGACCGAACGCGCGTTCGGACAGATCGAGTCAGAGCGATC
>JAPYYZ010008521.1:0-11590 GCA_030522705.1 Eretmocerus eremicus
TTCAGGAGAATTCCTGTGCACATCGTGAGAGCTTCTCGGGAGCCTAGGTGGGATCTCTCAATCTCTTGGGATGTGACTGCATGGGAGCTCTCTGGTCAGCTTTTTGCAAACTCTCGCGGATTCATTTCGGGATTCCATCTAAGGGCTTTGCGAGATTACAAATTCGATGGTTCTCAGTGTGCCACCCGAGAGCTTCTGCTTCGTTTCAAGAAAACTCGCCAAGACAGTCTTGCCTGCTGGGATTATCATCTAACGTCAGATACTCACATTGGACGGTCTCTCAGAGTTATCGAGTGTCTCAAATCCCAAGATTGTGTTTTGAGACGCAAACGTCTTGAATGGCACTGATATTTAGTTTTTATTGTATGAGGTTGTAATTCGTACTCTACGAGTCACTTCAAACTTGATGGTGACATTGATGACCCTGTAGAAATGGATTTCGATACTCGCACTGTCATCTGTTAGACATCGTCTGTACCAATACACGCCGGGAAAGCGGGCCGGATACACACTGTCTCATGTCATCTCAATCCAAATTAACCAAAGAATGTATCACGTTACGATCTCTTTTCCACTGAAAGATGTTTAAAACTGTTGTTGGGCTAAGATACGTTCAACAAAATCCCTTCAATACAAGGAGTTGACAAGTTTCAATGAAGTAATGACAGAGAGCGAGATAAAAGAAGAGCGAGAAGTCTTTTCCTTTGTTTCTCGGGCTATTAGTCTACGAATTTTCACCAATTTTCTGGATCAAAATTTTCCAGCGATACAGACTGGTTTTTTTTCAAAAAACCGAGCAGGAAGTCATTTCAGCTTGGCTTGTGACACTATATCTTTGATGTTGCCTGTTTCATACCCTAAATTTTTTTTCGTATCGCCATCCTAGAATTTTATTTATGACTCAGAAAAATTCGACGATCGACAAAGCGTGATGAGGAATCTTGGATGTGAAATTCACTCCCTTGTAGGCCAAAAGTACTGGGGGAATAGGTATCCTCCCACTGATCCCAAATACATCGTCGTTCAGAATAGTCTGTTCTGCCCAGTCAAATACACCTGTACCCATCATGAAGCTTGATCCTCGCAAACCTCAAGAAACCATCTAGCAGCCTTAAACCTTAATTACCCACGTGGTAGCCATTTGGCACACACATGTTTCATTGGCGCTTAGTTTCCCCAAAGCTTCGTACATCTACTGCCATCAGAGCAATGGCTTCATATACTAGAGTCCTCACCCTAAGATGTGGTAATGCGAGATTTTCCATCCACTGACCTCAGAATGAGATCCAGTAAGGTTTTTGAAAGAGTCGATTTTCACGTGGGTAATCAAGGGTTAAAACCATGCCCTCATACCTTCTCAAATGACGACAATCTCGGGACCGGGTATCGCTCCTGCTTCCTCTGCAAATACACTCAGCGTTACAATTTTTAAGCCTATCTCCCGCATCATCACTGCCAACCACTCGAATCAACGATTGTCCACGGCTGTCCGCATACCGCGCCCTCGAAAGAGGGTAAATTATCATCAAGCTCACCGAGACGAAATAATAAAGTCCACTTCTCCGCCAAAGTGTCAACATCGCCGCGGGGTCAGAACAATCAACGCCCGCGGGATACCGACAGATTACTGACCGACTCTTGATTCGTCGCTCATATTGGTTCGAGCAAGTTCGAGCGAGTCGACACATCGCGAAGCTCGGCAATTGAGAAATACCTCGTATGTACGCCTCCGAAGGCTAATTTACTGGTGCGGAGCTATACTCGAAAGGGCGGTTATACATGACAATGTGTACGTGCGCGCGCGAGCGTTTCGAGATATAGAAAATTTAGGAGGGATTCATTCTTACCGATGGGCGTTGGCGCGATTTTCAAAATGAGGCGATGAGATATAGGACAATTGGAGCGTGCGATCGATGATTTCATGCATGGCCATGTGCATATCGATAAGATGACTTATTTTCATTGATAATTCTTGGCTTCGGATTAGATCTGAACTTGTGACTTACGAGAGTCCAGTCTATAATTGCGGTAACGATGAGGCCATGGATATTCAATTATTTGACTAGAGTGATGAGTGACATGCAAGAAGATTAGTTCGTTAGGGAGATGCTTGATGATAAAACTGAACTCAGGTGGTATTTTTAGGCCTAGGTGAGATGAATAGTAGGACACAGAAAATTGTGTTATTTCATTGAGGCACCGATAACAGACCTTTTCCGTACGTGGCTTCTAAAGTAAAGGTGATCAGGTGGGTGTTCAACCTTCGGATCACAGATTTGGCTGAAATTTTGGGAATCATCTCCTTTTGGCACCAAAAGATTATATCCGAAGCCACAGAGTCTAACGCTCAAGCATTTTTGGGCTATAGCCCATGATATTAGCATTACAAATATATCTACAGATATGAATTTTTTAAGGTAGGCCTATATGGGCAGTACTAATATTTTGTTCTGTATCTGAGAAACGCTTGAGCGTAAGACGTCGCGGCTCCGCATATCATCCCTTGGTGCAAAAAGGAGATGATTTTCAAAGTTTCAGCCAAATTCATGTCCCGAAGGTCGAACACCCGTCTGGTGGGACCAAATCCTACGTCAGCCAATCGGTCATCCATGGAGACTTACCTTTGATGAGTTCCTCTGATCTTTAATTAATTATAAAAAGGTGAACGGAAATGAAGATTTTATCGTGGCTCAATCATCGTGTCAGCGTAACTTCTTGGGAGCTTGTATCAGAAAGGGAAGATACGATGAATACAAGCCATAGTAAAAAAGACTCATCGACCGATGGTAGTACGGTTATGGATTTTCATAAAAATCCTCGGTTCATTCAAGAGTCCTACTACGATTCGACAATCGAATTTGTCGACGCCCGCACAAAAGTTGCTCACACAGCGCAAAAGTGAGAATGGTACATACCAAGGTTTGAAAAGTGTTTACACACGCTTGTCTGGACGGCTCGTTGACAAACTCGGCATAGTAGTATACATTTCGATACAAAGACGTAAAAACTTTCTTTCGCATCCTATGGTGATAGGTTTCCGGCCCAAGCCATCCGCGAGGGTCGGAATCATCACGAGGATGCAAGAAATAGGTTCAACGCCCACGTATCGAACTATATTTTTTGACAATCTGTGAGTGAAAGTTGCCAAGCTGTACGTAAAATCAACTTTCACGCGCAGAATGTCAAAAAATTTGATAGAACAGCAGTTGAAACGTCGACAGTACACGGCAATTGAGTCTTTCTTGGACTGTATTCGAGCCGCAGGAGCACTACCACCATCGCATCTGTTTCTTACCGTAGAATTCAAAAGTCCTCAAGTTTCGCGCGCTCCGGATCAATTCCTACATCCTCGATGGCGGCTAGTAAATGAGATATCACGCTTGTCTGCAGAGTCGCAGCCTCACCGTCAAGCGGTAAGTAGTAACAGACGTCTCGCGCCAGACGCGCCTCGCCCGCAGTAGTAACGACCGAGTTGGTCAGACCGGACCAACAACCATCAACCCTCCTCTCCCTATCCACCTACTATCCGTACATTTGCATTGAATCTGTCTGCCACCCCTGTAGCTCTCCAAAGACCTCGCGCGCACCACCGAAACCCACCGCTCACCTCCCGAGCCTCTCTCCGCCCGGAAGCTTCGTCGACCTCCCCACAGATGTCGCGCGCCACATTTCGAGTTTCTCATCATCAATCTCCGCCCTACGTTACACATATTCCCTCTGCATAAATCACAAAGATTCGAATATATCTATCGATCGCGGTGCGTCATCTCGTCATCTGCATCATCTAAAGCCGGCTGCGGAGCTGCTCGATTGTGGCGCCCGGCGCTCGACGCGACAGCAGACTCTCGGACTCTCTCGGCACATGGGGCCACCGCAGTGAGCGAGCGTCGCGCAAACGAATCGAACCTCCTCCCTCTCCAACATTATCCAGTGTAATACTCGCGCGCAGATACACACGACAAGATACGCCGCTTCTTCTGCAAGTCTCAAAACAGGAAGCGGCGCGGATACGACACGTGTGATCTACTGTCCCGTAGCCACTCACCCAATACGAGACACTGCGAGGTGAGTCCGATATCGAGTAACTTCTAAAATACCATCTGCGAGAACGCAAGATTGTCCGCGTTTATAACCTTACGGCGGTTCATCTCTCTGGCGCGTATATGTTGGTAAACAAACCGGGGGCGAGCCTTTCTCCGTCGGGCTCGATACAGCGTCTATGAGTGTGGGAGTAGGCTCGCTGCTCTGAGCAATATGTATATATTGGGCATTCGGTTGGAGGCGAGCCCCCGAGACACTTTGGTAATTTGGCCGTGCGGCCCCCGGAAATATGTATTGACTGACGCGCGCAGCGACGAGACACTTGTTGCCCCCCGCACACACACGCACACACAGATGTCTGACCGCGGGAGCTTTAAAATTTAAAGCGCCCGGGCGCAACTCTCTCTGTGTACATACTCGCCCAATCGTCGCGCACACAGGCACATATCATCGCAAAGCAGTGGCGCGATACATCGAGTATTGCTCCCATCAGAGTCTCTCTCTCTCTCTCGGCGGCTTGGATTAACTTTTTTTTTGGAAGCTCTCGCGGTGTGACGGAAAGAGTGTGTCGCGTGTTTGCACAGTTGATGCGTCGGGCGGATTCTCGTTCGCCCACGCCGACGCTTTTTTTTTAATTATTGGCCGTGTCTACATACACTTACACACGGTTACATTTGGGAAGACAAGCGACGAAATTTCGAGCGCAATTCGGGCGGGTGGAGAATTCGAACGTTCGAATGTGCGCGAGAACAAACACAGCGAGGCGCCGACAATCTTGTCTTCTGCCGCGCGTCGCTCGCTCTTTGCGGTATAGGGGCTGCTGCCTGAATTTCGTACGAGTGTATTTACATTGATCGGCGAGTGTGCTTATTGGGTCTGCGCGATTTTGCGGGTATCAAGTTTTTTTTTAGAGTGACATGTGCGACACATTTGAAAGTTAAATCGTCAAATTTGCGCGCTCGCGAATTGTATAGGACTCCGCGACGCGACTCTTTTGAACGGCTGATCGCGTGTTAAGCGACACCGAGCTCATACGGTTGTGTGGTGTCGATGTTTCTGCTGCTGATGCGAACAAATTTTTCGGACGTGATGAGACACTGATACACTGTATAACGTGAGTATGTATCCGCATGGTCGAGCACGACGATCCGCAAAATTTGTCGCTATCGGTGATTTGTTTGTCAATTTTCTGCGAAATTTCGTCAAGATTGTCTGATTTAAAGAGGCTCTGGCTCTCACTTACAAGTGACTACTTTCTTTTGTAATTCGCGAGATTCTTCCCATTCATAGTTTTCACCCGTCACAGAGGAGCCGAATGATCAAATTCCATCGAGTTTCTGCGACGATACACAAATTCCATGAAAATTGATCAATCAGTCACATGGATGGATGTTGAACCAATCCGGATAAAACTCAATATTGAACCTGTCGACAGTAACGACCGTAGCTCATAGAGAACCAATTCAATCGGAATTGAAATGAATCCATTCTCAATTGGATAAACGACAGCTGCATCGAATATCTCAATTCTTCCATTCAAAAACTCGTACGAAATGGCGATCATCACTCAAAAGGAATTTTCTCGTCCATCATCATCGCTCGACTACACTCAAATTCCAAATTTTCGAACGAAATGCTCTCGGGTGATCTTCAAATGACACTGGCACCGAGTGACACCACACCACGTGGAATCGTATGGGTATTATAGAGACGAGGCATCTCCGAAACGCGTTGAGCACTGGCGCGCGCAATGTACGAGATTACAATTATCGGCGTCGCGAGGAATTGCGACAATTGCAGTATCGCGTCTCACGGCTACCTCTCGTACGTGCGAACGGCAACTCGGGCCGATTAGCTATACCTACGGAGTCATGAACGAAAAATTGCTCTGTTTATCGCGCCGCTGCGGCTGCTTTAGACGCGCGACCAACTCGATTCTTGCAAGCTCGCAACTTTTGCCCCGAAATCCATTCCGAGAGCATCTATGAATGATTATCGCCACTTGCTTTCTGCGTAATGAGTATCTGGAGCGAATGAAATTTCTGGAAAGAGGCGTTAGAGTTTTGAGATTGTGTGAGCAGTTGCGCAAGCGGTAAACAAGAAGATTCTTCTCGCTGGCTCCTTATCGACTTTCCACGCGCGCGTTTTTCTCCTTGCGCGCACGAAATACAAAAGCGTACAAGTCGAAAAATGCCGAAACTATGTACAATCGCGCCAAAGATAAGCCGTTCCGCGTCGTCGTCGCTGTCTTATGCTCATAATCACACCCGAGAGAGTTTAAATCACATTATGCTCTGTATGTGTGTGAGGCTCATTAGCCATTCAAATTCTTCAAAAATCGCGCGAGGCGCAATATACCGCGAACAGCGTCCCAGCAAAATACGCATCGCCACGTGCGCCCGTATTGGTACATATTCGCAGAGCGATGATATATACGCTTGTGCAAAATTTATCGCGTAAATCGATATCGTGGCGCGCGTTATCGACGATCAACTTACCTACTTCTCGAGCCTACTTCGGTTTTGGGCTCGCTCGGAGATTTGGAACTCGTCTTGAGCCGAAAGTTGCAGCGCGTAGATGTATAGTATGTATATGATGCGATTGGGAATTCCAACTCTGGAGGCGATTTACTCTTAGCGGTCGTTTTTTTTGAGTGACAGCGACGGACGGGGACCGGCTAGACCTGAAATTTCGTCTCGAGCCGGTCGTATTTCATATCGTTTGCTGCAGCGTCTGGAACCGCTATGAAGCTTCTGTGTCCGGAGGGTATCTACAGATCCTTGAAATCCCGAGGATCCTTGAAACTTCATGAAATACTCCGTGATCTTCTTGGAGTCCTGGGAGTTATTTGATTTCATTACGCAGCATCTTTGAATTTTGAGAGCTTCAAAACTTTTCCGCCGATAGTTTTAGCGGAACTTACGTGTAGAAGCGATTAGTTATGATATGCTCAAATTTTTAACGTTCATCGTACGCATGTTAGAAGCATGAATAGAATTTTGTGAATGTTGGAAAATGTAGACGATTCCATTTGAGGAGTTGTGACCTCTGGAGACAGTCAATATGGGAGTTATGCATGGCAAGAGGAAGATTTCGATCGGGAATTAATGTCGGTCGGAAGAAATAGCCAGGGAAATATGATCCAGGGAGTTTTGAATGAAGAGTTATATGACCCCAATCAGATTTTTCTCGAAATTCAAAGAAAAACTCCCTCGAAGTTGTTTGGAAATGTCATCGATCCACTTAGACGATACGTCACTCACCGATTTTCAGGCATATGAGAAAATTGTTCAATTTTGTATCTGAAAATCCTTAATTTTCTACCTCAAAACCTGGGAAATCCTTGAACACGTTTTAGAATCATCTGTAGGATAACCCGGTACCTTTACGACCATGCGTTTTTCCAATTGGATTAATGCGCAGTGAATGTGAGTGACTAGAATATTGATCAAGAGCAATCCAAATTTTGTTACAGATACATGAAATTCGGCGTCTGAGGCGTAAGCGCGAGGGGAGGCAAAATTCTTCGTGATGGAGAGTAGCAACGGACACGCGAGCAGCTCCACTGGACACCTCAACAAGAAGCCGGAGGACATTCGAATTGGAGGACTCGAGGGGTGAGTTTGCTACCGTCGATTTTGTCCAGTTTTCTGCTTTGGAAGTTCGAATTGTCTTCGTGATTCCTTTAAAAATGAGTTATCTAGAATTGTATGGCGCGTGACATTTCTTTCGCAAGGATGAAAGGACCTCGTACAAGAGCGCTACTCAACATGTGTTTATCTTCATCCGATCTTTAATTATACTTTTTGCCTGGACATTCAAATCAAGAACTTTATATTGTATGAGGAAATAATGAATTAGAAATGTCGATGGCTGATATCCCCAATGATCAGGAGAGAGAATATTCTCTACCTCTAAATTCCTTCGAGTGACTTTTCACTCGAAGGGAGTGAAAGTCACTCCTTTTGAGTGGAATATTCTCCACTCGAAGTCTCGAGTGGAGCGTATTCCACTCGATGCGAGTGACTTTTTACTCCTAGTCACTCGAAGGAATTTAGAGAGTAGTTCAAGCTAGCTGACACGTTTTCAGAATAGTCCAGTGCTCTCGACGTAATAAATGTCACACATGTACTTGACCTAAACAGTCGATTGTTATAGTTCGCACCTATAAAAACGTGTAGGTGATTTTGGCTCAAAAAGCCTATTGTAGGCCAAGAAAAGTGAGGGCTACAAGTTTTTTGTACCACAGCAGCGCCAATTTGACTTCGAGCACGTCTCGAAAAACTAGCCTTTTCGCTCCCTACGGCGGATAAATAGTCTTTGCACCTCCCTCGTGTAGACTGTTTTGGCAAAAGGGGTTTGTAGCCCCTGCTTTGCTTGGCCTACAATTAATTGTATTGAACAAACAACAGTTGAGTTATCGCAAATGAAGAGTTTCTTGTCTTATTCAGAAATTCCGCGAACCTATCGTGCTCTACGTCTGTTCCACCACTTCTGCCGTCCGATTCATCCAAAATTCTCACACCATTCGAAAAGTTCCATTTCAATTAATGAGATTAGCACGACTTTATGACAGATCCATTTGAGTGAACTCTGATAAAGAATTGACAGACACGCAATAGTTCATCACATTTGATTATTTGCACTTGAAATTGACTCAGCTGTCATTTCTTTGCTCTGAATCTCTAATTCTGATGTCTTCAGTAATCGAGAAAGACATTTTTTGCATTAGACAAATTTTTCGGGACTCCTTGCAGAGACCTATAGTAATCCTATTTAGATCTAGAGAAATCCGGTAGATAATATTCAAATTCGTATTTTATGGAGAGGATTGATTGTCATGAATGCAAAGTTGCAAATATTAGACGGGAATGGCGGTCTTAGCCTTTCACAGATGGGATCTGACACGTCATATAACGATCTCAAACATCCTCCAAGATCTTTTTCAATATAACGTGAGAGAATGTTAATTTTATCAGTTGCATTTTTCGATATGACTCGAGAAGGAATAACATATCTCGGGATCCTAGAAATTCATAATCGGATCCATTTCCACGGGAACAAGTTCATTTGTGGGCCCCTTTCAATTTTTTACGTATCCGCGTATAGTACATACTTTTCAATCTGAGCATTTTTTCACAACTTTTTGATTGAATTGAAATCACCGAACGTTACGAGAATCACAGAGAAGGTGGGAACTTTACGAAATAACACGATGACCGCGTAATTGCCAATCACATCTTGATCCGTTATATGGTATCGCAGGAACCATACAATTGTATTCAATCCATCCCAACGAAGCCAGTAGTTTAATCACGACATCGCACCGAGCTAATTAATTAGTCTCTATTCTTAACTGGTCTGAAGAGCGATCCTCGGCGGTGTGTTGAAAATGGACGATAAGCGTGAATCTCTTGTGATAAAGCCTCTATCTTTCATCAATCTAGTACTAAATATTTCGCGAATTATCTCAATTGCTGTATTGTACTCTCCATAATTTTCCGCTACAAATTCGCAGGCATTACATCATATACCGCTCAAAGATATCAAATTACATACAAAGATAAAGATTGAAGAGTTGATATTTATTGATATTTTCGGCCCCTATATCTTCGTTTATTTATTGGCTAATTCAACCGATGTCTATGTCCCAAAATAATTTAGGGACATCTATTTGGCTGCAGGAGACATGAATATTTTTCGGATTGGGGACCTCTTTTTCAATATTGCATCCAAAGTTAGAGCTAAGCTTTTTAAATATGATTTGAAACAGGCAATTCTTCGTATAAAATAAAAGGACAAATACAATTCTTTCGCGAGTATCTAATTTGAGATACACTATCAGAATTGAACATTGTATATCTATGAAATCTGGAGGATGATATTAGGAATTTGAGGATTAGAATTCTTAACTCTATCCATCGGATTTTGAAGATACATCATAATATTATTACACTGTAGCAATGCGATTCGTCTGTACTGATGCACCGTATAATATAGAGTATAATATATGCCCTCTTCCCGACTATACCACGTCAATACAGCTTTGTTAGTTCTGCTCCGTTAGAACTAACAACGATCGATGGTAAATCTTGGAATGATTAATTCAATTTCAAGGATTCTATTGCAAAATATCTCTAGTCATTGTCGGTCCATTCAATAGAACGGAGGTCGACGAATCGAGGTGAAATTTTCTTCCTTTTCTCATCATTATTTAATTCGTCAACTTATTTCTGATGTTCTGTAGAAAAATTGAGACTCAAATCTAACGATACTAGAATCTATCCCAGCCTCCTCTTTGCCTAGTGTTCTACTAAATCATTAGTTGTACTAATCACGAATTTACTTAGAAGAGAAGTAGAGAGGTCGATTCTCAATTTGTTGAACTTGCAGTTTTTTTTTTAATATTATCAGAGCAGATACATTACGATGGCAAGTCGTTACTTTTGATAAGATTCAATGTAGAATTCTGTAAGTAGCTTGTTTGTACTTTGAAGGTTTGAAATGCTTCCGAGTTCCAAGTCTTACCGAGACGAGAAGGAAATTAACTGATTCGACACGAAGAGACTTTTCAAGTTCAAAGTTCTTATAAAGACGAACTGAATAATATCCATCGAACGTCACAAAATGATAGGGAATTTCTCTTAGCAGCAGATTCTCATGGGAATCTCACATCATTTATCAACCATATAATCGCCAATCTCTAAATGTGGATTACTCTGACGTACCGATTAGAAGCTTTTTTGCTGTGCACTAGTATCTTACGGTATGATTGCGGTATCTTTGGAGGATATTTTTCTCAGCCTAATTCACGTGGTCCCCTTGGATCATTGCATGCGCGATTAGATAGTCTGAATTTTGACGAATGTAAGTGTGAGACATGTACTTGGAGATCTAACTCTACATCCGGATCGGATCGGCCCGTGGATGCCAAAAATCGTCACTTTCTTCTATAGCTATTGTTGTGTGTTCACTGTGAGACCTGTTATCGGGTCTCGTAATGTTATCTTGGAAAAATACGAACTCGTCTTATTTGTTCTTCTTTCTTTTTCAGAGGGGGAACGCATTCAACTTTATTTGTCGTCGATGGATCGGGCAAAAAATTATCCGAAGTCAGAGGTCCTCACACAAATCACTGGGTGAGTTGAAGTTTTTTCCTCCCCCTATCGTAGTCAACAACTCGCGTGTCACGAATTGTCTAATCTCATTGCCCCACTATTTTGCTACCAGAATCCCGATACTGACGTAGATATCCAAGATTTTTTTGGTTGAAAGTGAGGAGTCTGTATAGTCATAAATCTTTTCAAGAAATAAGATTGGTGCAGACGAGCTCTTTTTTCGATAGTTTCATTATAACATCAGAAAACACTCGCCAATAGATGAATTCTGTTCACTATTCTCTCCTAAATTTTGGATACTTTATTTTCTAGTGTGATTGTTCACTGTTGGCTTTCGATCACGATCTCATCGTCTTCATCAAACATCATGAGCCTGAATTCTTCAAAACTCTTCGAAAATCAATTTCTCACATGTCATGTTTAGTGAATCA
>JAPYYZ010008522.1:0-14575 GCA_030522705.1 Eretmocerus eremicus
ATGTGTCAACTCTAAACAGAGACGTGGGAAATGTAATTGAACGTTCCGATTATAAAGAGAAGTTCTCAGAGAGCATGTTACATTAATATGCTATACGCACATTATGGATGAGAAAGTTCGAGAATCTTATACGATAAGTAAGGGTATTGCTGAAATCGATATATTGCTAACGAGATTTGAATTTTCTACCATTTTACTTCCCACTCTGTGTAAGAAATGTCAAGGAAAAAGCACTAAGGATCGTCGGGAAGAAGTAAGAGATCAACAAACTTGTCAGGGTACTGAGGCTGCACGATAAATATTTACATTTTACCATGAGCAGTGTGAGATGATATTGAATTGGGACGTTTATACAAGAGAAGTTTGGAGCTGTTGAAATCTTCATTGGATTTTATCTTGCTCCATACACAAACAGGCGAGCTGACTTTTTCATCATTAACTTAAAATCTATCTCTTGCTGACGCTTCTTTCTCCCATTTTCTTATAGATTTCCTCTTCCTTCAAAAATTTACAATTTAGTACCGACCTTGGTTAAGATTTTTCTGTCATTGCCAAGCAAGCCACCCAAGGGATTAACATTTTGATGAAAATACGTGGCTGGGCCAATTCTGCTTTGAAATTCGAAGCGTATAGATTTGAATTGACATGAGAAAGAATTTATTCATTATTCCAAAGATCCAGTAAATGAGTACAAATTTTTCAAGATAATTATTTTTGATCGATTCATTTATTATGTTATCATTGCTCTGTATGTAGGATGCTAGTTACACTTTGTACAGAATTTACAAGTATTCGTGTTACTACATGACACGTAATAATATTTTTTCCACGTTCTATTGAAGCAAAGGCAAATTTCTAACGCGCATGATTTCTTTTACCCACACCAAGTAATACGGCAAAGTATTGAACGAGTTACACCATTAAGCTTACGTTCGATAATATTTACATGATTATGTATACACATAGCTTCGAACTGACTCATATAATTTTGCAATGGGCGTATTTACAGGGAAATTGACTCGATGAAGAGACTTCAACTCTAATCGAATATTATTCTAATGAGTAAGATTCTACCTATACAGCACTGCTCGTAATCACAAAACCACGTTGCCGCTGTATAATGCGACTGAGGAGATTTATTGCTGCATCTGACTCGAGGGCGGCTCCTGTTTAAGTTCGAGGGCCCACATGTGTTGGGGCCATCCAGTGCGTCCCTTGGCCTTGGGCGGCTCTTCCTGAATGCCGAGCGCGTGCATCGTCGCCTCGCTCTGAAACAAGCAGAGTTCCGGACCCATTTGTTATCCTCGCTCTCTAATGCATCATTATGTTTTCGTGAAAAACTCCGACATATTTGGGTGCTTTTCTACCACAGTTTTACGGTTCCATTCTAAAATTGTTCTCAAGCATGGACGTATTAGGGCTGTTTTTAGGAAACGTGGGAGAAAATACCCTCGGGAGAGATGGTATAGTTTGAACACAATAGAGATTGATTGTGCTTATTCACGTACTTTTAAGTGATAGCTGATTAGGGATCGATTGCTTATCGTGGAAGCCGATTGCAACTTATAAGCGAGAGGTTGCACAGTATCGATTAGACCCATGACTGACAACTTTGTGGTAACAGCGAAAAACGACAATGTCTTGATATAGGAATTGTAGATAGAAAAGCAGATTTCTACACATTTGGAAGCTAAATCTTTTCGCGGCATCATTTTTGCATGTATGCAGAGAATGATCAATTACTTTTGTGAACCGCGTCTGAGTTTTGGCCACCTTTTGAGTAGCAATTCACAAGGAGGTTGTCCAACCTTTGGGTCACGGATTTAGTTGCAACTTTGAAAATTGCCCTCTTCTAACACCTTGAGTCGATATTTAAAACTGCAGGGTCTAGCGCCCAATCGTTTTTAGGCTAATATTGTAAGCATATCTACACGGAAAGAATTACCTCACTCTTCAAGTAAAGTCTCTCGCCATGCTGTTCCGGTGAAAGATAACCTTGCAATCGTATAGAGAGGCCTTGCCATGGAAGCTCAGACATTATGCTTTCGGAGCAAAGGGACCTTACCAAACTAGTAAGGGGACCTAGCAACCACTGTTAGCAACCGTTGCATTAGTAGTAAAAATCAGCGAGTGCTCCCGAAGCAAGGCATCTCTTGCCATTCGGACAAAGAATTTCTTTCCGTGTATAGACATCAACGTGAGCCTTATATGTGTGGACAATATTAACATTCTCGGCTATACATCCCCAAAACAATTGGGTGCTAGACTCTGCGGCCTTTGGATGTAAACTTCTGGTGCTCAAAGAAGACGATTCGTAGAGTCTCGATCAAATCCGTGTCCAAAGGCAGGACACCCCCTTGGCTAGTCCGACGGAACACTAGCTGGCTCCACTGCATTACACGTGTAGATTAATCTAACCTGATGATAAGCCTCTGAATGTCGAAACATTTTTTCGCGAACGCAATATCTTATGAGCATAACTCTGTGATCCTTAATGATTTGCTTTTAAGTCAAATAGATAGGATTATGCGATAAATTACTATCTAGCAAGAATTCATCAGCGAAATCTATTCTAAAATTACCAAGAAGAAAACCCCACCTCCGAAGAATGAGTTTTGATGAAAGTTCTTTCATACAGTCCCTTTCATACAGTTTAGTTTTGAGGGGAGATATCTGCGTGAGTTGCTTTTCTCGTCGAACGAGTCTTTTTTTCCGTAGAAGGCCTCCCAAATATTGAAAATCGATGATTTTTCTCAATTTACTAATGAGTATTTCTCAATTTTTTGCGGACGCACATCATCTTTCAATTCTGAAACCTATTTTAATCGAAAACTGGCGAAATTTTTCAACAGTGTCCTATTGCAAAAGTCACCTACATATAAAAAGGCTGCAACTCATCGAGTATTTACCGAAGCAAAATTCAAAGTCCACACTCCAACAGTTTCTACTCTGGTTGAATTTCACCGAATTGATTTTTTGCAATAGGTCTTTCACAAGATACTTTTACTGCCTTTATTGATTGGAACATCTTCCAAAACTGTTCAATAATACGCATACCTGAAAAATTAACAATTATTGATTTTTTCTGTAAGCAAAAAAAAGTTTTTTTCAGTTATTCCCTAATCTTTTCCAAGGGACAGAGAGCTTTTTCGACGAACGCGAGATACACAAGTAGCTCATTCTACAAAGAGCGATCTTCAAAAAATATGTTCATTCTGGAGAACTTGCAAATCAATGACATGATTCTTGTTGGATTAATATTTTTCTCTAGCTAGAAATTGGGTGTTATTCGAAAGAGGCTTCATCAGAAATAACAGTAGTTTGTTTGCGTGATTTTCATTGTCCAGTTGCTGTATGTCATGTGCACTTATTGTACAGAAACGTTCTGACTTCAGGGAAGCATCCACGTCCAATACTTTAACGGCATTGGTGTCAACATTTGATCACAATTTTGTTTTTGTGTAGAAAACTTACAAGTAGAGGACCAACCTTGTGGATCACGGATTTGGCCAAAACTCTGGGAATCATCTTGTTTCGGTGAGAAATGAAGATATCCCAGAGGGTCTATGCTAATAGGCCCTCTGTTCCGAGATACAGCCAGGGACATTAGCATTGCGGGTATACCTATACGTATGAATTTTTAACACGTGCCCATATGGCCAATGCTAATGTTCACAGCTGTATCTCGGAACAGAGAGCCCATTGGTCTAAGCCCTGTAGGATATCTTCATTTCTCACCGAAACAAGATGATTCCCAGAGTTTTGGCCAAATCCGTGATCCACAAGGTTGGTCCTCTACTTGTTAGTGGAAAATCTTCGTTTCCCAACATAACCCTTTGGTGAAGGCCAAATGAGGTTCTCTAGTTTCTAATCCTAATTTAATTGTATCCATATGCAGGATGGCTTCTTGAAGTTTGCATCAGATGAAGTGTTTTTCAAAAATACAAAGTTTCCGTTTTCTGAGATTGATACATTGGTAGGAAAACTCCCAATTCCAACTATGGTTTAAAGTATTCTTTCGCTGTTAAGATTGATCAAACGAAAATGTCCATCTGACCTGCGGGGCCATTTTATCTCGCTCTCCCCCACCAACAACTGATGCAAACTTTCTTGTCATCACAACAATATTATCAACTCATGAAGCTGAGACCACCCTAAGCGATCAAACAATTTCATCAAAACACAAAGATTTATTCATCAAAGTCACGAAATTCAAAGAAAAATTGCTACCCAAACCGTCGATCACCAAGTCCATCTCGATTGAAAAGGTTCCATTACATGGAGGGCTCCCGACAGATAAGTCCACTTTTGAAAATGCCAAAAAAAGGCTTTAATTTTGATGCTACTAATGTTCTCTTCAAGTTTGAGATATCACACAAAATTTATGGTATTGATGGGAATATTTTTAGTTGAAAAAACCTGCGAAGAGATTCCAATTGGAATGAAGCGATCATGACTACACGAGAAAGTTTGAAAAATAGACCTAGGTCACTTTGGTCAGGAATCCTCCACATCATCCATATCGGTTTAGTGAGGTCGGCACTCATCTCAATACCTCGCGTTCTCTCACGCTCTACAATCGACGAATCGACCCTACATCGCAGACATCACTCATTAACAATCAAACACTCCTCACACAGCCCACAAAAATCAAATGGGATGACTCACGAGGGCAGGATGAGACTTGGCCCGTCGTCCACTGCCGAGCAGCTCCGCCTTGAAGCACTGGGGAGGTTCGTCGCCGGTCTCGTCGCTGTCGAGAACCGCCATGAGGTAGCCGATGTAGCTGGCGGCCAGCCTCAGGGTCTTGATCTTGCTGAGCTTGGTGTCGGCCGGCACGTTGGGTATGCAGTCCCTCAGATCGGCGAACGCGTTGTTGATGCTCTGCGTTCGCCTGCGCTCCTTCTTGTTCGCCGTGTTCCTCCTCTTTGGGCGAGCAGGCTGGATCCCCAGGCAGTGAACCTGGCGCTGGAGCAGCGAAGTCGGGCTCTCCTGGTGAAGCTGCAAACAGTGGCTCTGGGAGTCTCCCGAGGTGGTTTGGAGGCTCGACTGGAAGGCCGAGGGATCGTAGGGCAGGTCGGAGTAGTAGACCGGGGTTTGCTGCTGGTCGAGCTGGTGTGGGTAGGCGTGGGGTAGTTGGGGGCGGCGGGAGGGTTGCAGCGGTGGGAAGCTCGAGTCCTGGACGCCGATCTCCTCGATGAGGGGCGGCGTTGAGGCGGTGGGGCTTCCGGAGCCCGACGAACTGCCCCCGGATATGCCAGAGTCCCAGTAGGCCTTGGTGCTGGACTGAATGGGAATTGTCCGTTTGGCGATGATCGAGATTAAATTCTGAATTCCTTGATGGTAAAATTCCCTTCAAGTGTAGTTTTGTTTGCCTTCAACGGGAGAAATTCACCTCCAGATTGTAAGTAAACTGATCTCCCGTTATTTGATATGTGAGAATAACCTCAAATTCACGATACCCTCTACAAGTTTGAGCGCGAACTGTTCAATTTGCAACTTACAATTAGTGCTCCCTAAGACTAAACTCAGCTCTCGAATATGAGGATTCATACGACTATTTGGGAAATAGCAAGCCTCGTGCGAATCTCATATGCCACCGTGGCTTAGTGGATAAGATCCTGGCTTCCAACACGGAAGGCCAGGGTTCGAATCCCAGTCGGCACCATCCCGAAATTTCGTAAGTGTCTTTTCGGTGGTTTCGGTGGTTCGGAACCCACCTAAAACTGTAGGTCCCTCAAAATAATCTCAAAAAAAGTTGAGAATGCGTTAACGGAAAAAAAACCTCAGATGCTAACGAAGCAAGTTAGTAAGATCTCAAATTGACGTTTAGCTGTTAGAATTAGAGAAAACTTGGTGATTTTCAAATAACTTCATTATTTGTCTCATTTGAGAGCTGCGTGACGTTCCCTGGCATTTCCCGAACAATCGAGAACGAAATTCAGTTTTGGCGCGCTCAAATTTGACGGAAATGTATCGTGAAATCGAGGTATTTCTCGCATTTTTGATAACCAAGGATCAGTTTACCCTCACGTTAAAGGTCAATTTTCCTTTAATTCTGCGAGGGATTCGGTTTAACTCTACCGTTGCAGGTGGATCAAACTTTTTTCAGAGGAAATTTCGCCTCCAAGGAATTTAGAGTGTACGTTCCGATATTTCGACCGATGTGGAAAATCCATTGACGTTAATTTGACGTATTTGTATTTTAGTACAGTACAAGGTGAGAGAGTGATGAGAAGGCAGTAATGAATATATAGCGCCGCCAACCGATTTCATGGTATTTTAGAAATCGTCGCAGGCGAGCGCTTCCCATAATCCTGCCTAAAATAAATGACTCATTTGAAATGACTCAGGGATTCAAGACACTAAAAATGACTCATTTGAGTAAATGACCCATTTGAAATGATTCATTTGAAATTACCCAATAGAAATTACTCATTCGGAAAATCTGATTGAAAAGAATATTTACACAACCTAAAATGGAGATGAAACTATTGAATGATGCGTTGATAGTTGTAAATTTTTTCAAGTTTTTCAAATGAGTCACTTCAAATGAGTCATTTCTAGTTTGTGAAAACCCTGAACCATTTCAAATGAATCATTTATTTTAGTCAGGGATGTGGTTTTGCCTTCAAAACTGTCAGTTTTCTCTCGTTGTGAGTTATATACTTATATGAAACTATGTTTTGATGGTGTAAAGTTTTCAGATCACGACATTGTAGGGATGAAGACCTCTTCGTGTATAGGAATATCTGATAACGGAGAACAGCGAAGAAACGTATCTTTGCGAGCCTGCAGGGATGGAAAAATGAGCTAGTCTAACTTTCACTGGCCAAACTTGAAATAAGAAGAATCTGTTCAGAAAAGATTTATGGGACTCTGTGCAAATAATTTCCAACAATTATTTTTGTCATTCGAAAGATCATTGCAAATACTCGAAAAGCGTGAAGTGTGAAATCCACTCTGAAGAGTTTCCATATTGTCCTATTCGTCTATTTTAGAAAATGACATGGGCTCAGAATCTTAGCAACCAAAACGGGTCAGCCCTCTGACTAAACATGGCTCGAGTCGGCCGTTCTCACCACTAACTTCTTTCCTTTGTCGCGCTCTTAAGTCGATTCGGGTCGATGCCCACTCAGAGAATTAAAAAAAATTGATGGATTCGGGATCTCTATAATTAATTTCTTACTTTAATCGTATGGACCAAATTTCTCTTAAATCAAATTCATCTGGGCCCATTCGCGAGTGATATCATCGACATGTTTCTCAAGTGTAGGCGAAATACTCTAATACTACAGTTATTTATTGATCTGCCTGCCCACGATCGGAAAGTCTTCGGGAAAGATCGTACGGACCTTTGCGTGAAAGGACCAGTCTATGTACGATGGCAAAAAGTCACATTCTCTTCAATGCCTCAAAAATTTTGGACCGTCGGAACAGAAAAAAATCCATGCATACTGTGTCTGAATAATACCTAGCGCATATCTCTCCCTTTGCACATTGGTGTTGATGGGACGAGAGAAGTCCAAGACATCTTACCCTTTATAAATCAATTGGAGCGCGGGAGGGAGGGGGCGGGGGGGGGGGGCTAATTCATGTATGCATTGAAGCAACGACAGATGGGCGCTCTCACTTTTGGTGCGAAAATTTTCCCAATTCGGATGTGACCAATGACTGTTGTTGAGTTGAGATCATCAACGAGAATCAAGAGAGATAATGACAATCTAAGATGTATAAGGGTACAGTGCAATACTAGTAAATTAAACTGTGAACAAAAATAAAGTCCTGTCAGTTCGAGCTATCAGGTTCACTCGCAAGCTCTCTTCAAACTATGTCCAAAGCGTGTTGAGTTTCTTATTCAGAGATTGTGATTCAAATATCTAGAATGAGACCAAATCTCGAAAATAACTTTTGATGTTTCATCAAGACTGAGGTCTCATTAATAACCGTAATGAGGACACGAACATGGAAATTCTATATCATCTTACCACAACGCTGATCTCTAATTTCTGAGCTACTTACTTCATGCAATGAGTAAGTACATTCTAGATAATGATTGGTGAAGATTCTTCTCAATTTCAATTGGAAGGATCAATCACAGACCAAGACTCGTATGATTGCGTTCTAAGAATTTTACAATATTTTCAAAACTCTGAGCACTCAAAACACATCCTGATTTGAACCTCGAACCTTGCAAGAAGGAAGAATCTCACTTGAGTCGAGTGGGAGAGCCGAGGCGGATAATCTATGAATGGGATTTCTTCAATAAGAAAGCAAAATCAATATCTTCTCTCATACCAAAAGTATGAGCACCCAATGAAGGCAGTCTTGTCTTTGTCAAATAGAAAGTAGTTGCGAGCATGAAAAAAATTGTAGCAATCTTTCTGATCAGAGTTGCCCGTCTCTAAATTGCAACACGAAATGGTCTCGGAACCAATAATCAGACTATCACGATTAGTTTATGTATTAAACCAAATTTGATCTTCGTATATCCCGAATGTTGACAAGACTGTCGCTCAAAGTCATTTCCCGTAAGCCTGATGCGGAAAACCGTGGGCAAAAGATTGTAGAACATGCTAAAAATTTTGAGACCACAAGCTGCAATTAGATTTCAAAGAGTTTGAAATATTTTCAAATTTTCTCGAGTATCGAAGAAATTGATGGTGATCTTGGAGGCTTGCCTCGGGATTCAAATCTCTTTACCCATCTCACTATTACTTTATATATTTCATTGAGATTGACTCTCAGATATCACTTATTATTAGTAAATGAATAAGAGGCCGATTGTAACGGTCACCACGCCCAGTCGCAGGCCCACACATTTCACCAGAGTCTACCCTGTTTATGACCAAATGGTGTCAGAGGTGTCACCTTTTCTTGATGCAGGCCATTGACCAATCTTATTAATCGCGCTTCAACGTCAGATACATACTTTTTCCTAAATGGCCTTTCGATAAATGACACGACAATTTTGCAACTTTATCTTCATTTCGAGCGAGGACATATTAGGGACAGAGTCAAACTGTAAGATGCGACTCACCGTCCCCTCAAGATTTCAATTGAACTCCAACCCAGTACCCGAATCGCGCATTGACGAGACCAACTTACAACCGGGCACCAAATAGACGGTTTAAATTGACGCATACAAGTTTTGGAATACACACCATACGGGAGCTGGGTAGAATAGTTGTAGGGCTGGTGCCACTGGGGATAGTAGTCCACCTGAGCCTCGTAGCCTCCGATCATCATGACAGTCTACCCGGTACCGTCGATCCCCAACACCGTGTCGCAGAAATCCTTTTGCCACCCTAGGCGCACCGTCAAACTACACAACCAACTCACTGCAAATCACTCGAGAACGATATAAAGACAGCATTGGAGCACCACACGAGTAAAAAAATCGGCACCGATCTGCACCAGGAGAATATACAGTCGCACGGTTTGCACGCGCGAGCACAGACGATCACTTGGCGAATGCCTGCGTCAGAGATGGTCAGAGATCGAAATGTCTTCGTATGAGCGAGTGAGCGCAACTCCACCACCACCACCACCGAGGTAAGAGAGAAGGTCCGGCCCCTAAAAACAGGGCGGAGCCTCGGGTCTCCGTTTCGTGTATGCGGAGTCGGACGTGAATTGCCGAGTGGTGGGCAGAGAGGCGAGCCAACCGCAGAGCAGAGCCCACTCCACCTCATATCAGAGGAGCGATATGTATATGACAGCCGCTTGGGGAACGAGGGAGCTTGCGGCCATCGTCGCGGAGATGTCTGCTGCCGTGTATTATATGCTTTTAGCGAAATTATGAAAGCTATGTCGCGAGTGATTGGGTCGCGAGTTGGCCAATTTCTAGTGTTTATTGGCTGAGGGTAGGATAATTCAAGTTCATTTCTAGTTGACGGGGTTGCTTTGGACGGGTGAAAGTTCGAAATGATATTTCTGTTTTTGCAGAATAGAGATCTGGAACTGCAATCGTGAGATACGTGCGACGGAGCTTGCACATAATGGTGCTCTCAAAAGTTACGTATATTAATAATTTATACAACTTTTTGAGCTCATTTTCATCGAGATCCTTCAACTGTGAGATCTGACTATAATTTCTTGATATCAATACTTATTCAACGTGTCAGCCGCCAAATTAATACCGCAGAAAAGACGCTGCTGAATCAGATTAGTAGAATGCTTTCTCAGAACAACAGAAATTATCCTTCTTAATTATCAATTTATTTCACATTAAGGTCATGTAAAAGCTCTACCTTACCGACATTCATTATGAATCGATTTAAAATGAAACAAAACAATATTTTAAAAAAGTAGCTCTAAGCTGCCCTGCTGTATCGGTAGAACAAACCACTGTATAAAATTTTGAAGCGATCCGCTTAAAGCAATTGGAGTAATTCAAACTGAAGTGTAATGACAATATATTTGCACTATATATCAAATTACTCAAAAAGCTCTCAATGGATCGCTTCAAAATCTTACACAATGGTTCATTGTGCCGATACGCAGGGCAGCTTGAATTTACTTTTTCGAAATATTGTTTTGTTTCATTTTAAATCAATTTATAATGAAAGTCGATAAAATAGAGCTTCTTCTCCTCCTTAAGCTCTTTGGCCATGTTGTTCCTTCTTATCTTCCGGTCATCAAATAACCTTGTGGAAAATTTTAATTTCATTCCTGTTCAATACGATTTTTGACCAATTCAAAACCTTTTTGGGACTCATGATCATCACAACACATACAGTAAAACTCAGTTATAACGAGCTCCAAGGGACCGGGAAAAATTGGTCGTTATAACCGATGCTCTTTATATCCGAGGATGGCTTAGGATTGCGGGTTCTCATCATACATGAACTAGTTGACGCATGTATTTATTAACTGTATCCTGAATTTATAAGGATGAATTCAACAATAGTCACAATATCGTTTCCAGCTCATTCTCAAGGTCTACTTGTAACCCCTCAGTGACCAGAAATTCTTGAGTCTCTCGAAAATCTGAAAGCTCAGTGAACTGAAAAAAAATTTCTGAGAAGTCTGGTATCTGAGGGAATCATGAAAGCTAGAAAAATATCTGGGAAATAACAGTGTTCTGCTATCAAAATTTCCGCCGCTGGAAGTAAGCTCATTAAAATATGAGATTTGCGCGACAGCAGCAGGAACGGGGGAACAGTCGTGAGATGAGTAGGGCCAAGAAATCAACATTTTGCACGAATGTCGGGAAATTTTACACAAGATTTGTACGTCTTATGTTTATACCTCGTATTGAATGCTCAAAGCGCCTGTGAAGAGTTATTGAAATCCCATTTGTTCGCTATAAAAATGGTTAAAATTTATAAATTTAGACCGATTTTTTGTTCGTTATATCCGAGGTCGCTATAGCCGAGGCTGTTCCCATTGATTGAGTATGCTGACCAAACAAATCTTTGAAATTTGCTCGTTATAACCGAGGTCGCTATAATCGAGTTTCACCGTGTAGTAGAAAGCCAAATTGATTTAATCTCCACCAGAAATTTTTTGCAGTGACACATTTCAATTCCGCCGGTAAAATCCCGGTGAGACCTCCTCCTTTTTGTTTGTGGCTTGAACTACTAGGGTTACCGAGACTTTTTAACGAGGAATTTTTTTAGTGAGTTTCGATCATCATGGGATAGTAGAATCCCATGTATTATACATGGAATTCATTCGAAAGCCAAATTTTTTAGAGTATTTTTCAATGTGAAATGTTTGTTTCGTGAGAAATCTCGTACTCAGAAAGTATTTTTCTGGGTGATTGGGGCGTATCGAGTAAAAATAGATTAAATTATTATTATTCAAATTATACCGGCAGCTTAAAAGTCATCGGCAGTCCCATCTGCCGGTGACAATAAGGATTTGGCTCGTATAACCGATAGATTCATATTTCAATCATGTGAATTTCCGCACGAGTGATAAGTACTCCTGATCGGCCACTACTGTATCGATCAATTTCGAATATATGATAACAGTTCGAGATACTATGAGACATCAAGACATGGACTAATTTCATCCAAATCAATGGAAGGCTCGAGGACGGGTTTCTAGCCGTGGAAGAGCGCCTAGGAGATATCTTTTGACGTACAAATCCACAATAACTTTGCTCTTAGCGTTCAAAATAGAAACTATATTTCAGCGTATATAATAGATATATAGGAAGATAGTATTAGATGATGATGTAGGAAGAGGCCATGCATGTATGTTAAACAACGAGATTTCTTGAAGTGTAACAGAAAAGGCCTATCCCAGCTAAAAGGGCCTCTTTCATATCATATATCCTCATAATATGCAAATAGAATAATATGCACCGCTGTGTAGAGAATCCACTTTTGAAACAAGACGAATGATTGACGAATGGTTGTATTTGAAAAAATACAAACGATGAAAATCTGATCCGTGGGAAACTCTGCAATCTCAATCAAATTTTTCCGTGTACTCGCCCCGTTTCCTCTCATGGATTCTCCCTTGGGGAGCCTGAAATCGCTCATCACCTCGATACGAATACAGACCGAGACGCGGCCGCAAGAGACGCGTGGACGAGGTACACCCCCTCCATAACGCATATACATCAGAAGCATCGGACGTATACAGTATTAGACTCAAGCTGCACATATTCTTCAGAATAGAAGCTGGTACTTGGCCAAGTGTTTTGGTGCATCTCCCGTAAGTGCACTGACGAGGATCGTCATGTTATTCGGGCCCGCCCAAGCGCCACCGGGTATACTGCGGGGCAAGTGCGTCGCATCATCAAAGCGAGCTCCTCCATGTACCATCTACCTATCTACATCGATAATTTTGTTCGGGAGGGTGGGCTGAAGGATCTCAAAATTCCCGAGCTCGCGACACTATCGGGTAATAAAAAGGCGACGTGGCGGTACTTGGAGGCATGACGCGTACACTTGTACAGCTCGCACGCATGACTTATATCCCACGAGCATCGGACAAATTATTAGGCATACGATCCGGTACGATCGAGCACTCGGTTCGGGCGATCTCGTACTATACAGACGCCACACGAATATCGTCGAGTATACGTGAGTGATATGTGAATGATACATCTGAGACTCGAGTGGATCTGCTTTATATCCGGCGATGAGCTCTTTTTCATTGGCGGTCATTGGCGGGATAATCGGACGCCATTGCTGTGATATGTATCCAAGTTACCCCGTTGAAATAGAATCTCGCTCAGTAGTATGGTGGGCGCACTTTTTTGTTTCCTATACTCAGAACTAAACCTCAACATTGTCGTAGAGCGAAAAAAATTCTACTTCGCGATGACAAGGTTTGAACGAATAGCAGACTTTGTATTTGTAATATGGTTCGATGAAATGATGTGCTCGTCCTTTTTTATTTCTCTTGACCGAATTTATCGCGCAATATGTCGAATAATACACGTATAAATATGTAACAACTGTTTCCAAAGTCAATAATATATTATTACGGACCAAATTGACGTGAGTCCGCTCATTGATGGATCTCAAAGGTATTATACGACTGTTCCATTTGATGCATATTGATGTGCATTATTAGAGATTTTAGGTTTGACAATTCTTCGAAATGGTAATTTTTATAAAGTGTACTAGTTTGTCGGTCATTCCTAATTGAATATGTCTGTGGTATGAATTATACGATTAACGGTCTTACTAATGCACTCATTCTGCGTATTTTGTATATTGTTTACTTTGGTAAATGAGGGATTAGGTCGTTCGGACTGAACGAGGACTCGTCAAAGTGAGGCAAAGACCTGGAAATTGACAATGTGGGCAGGGCGGAGTTTTCAATTCCGGGTTTAACACTTTTTTTCCATGGTCAACGATTTTGATATGAAAGATTGAATAATGGGAGGTTTTGTATATTTTTCATCCAATCGTGATATTTTTCGTCAGATATAGACTCTCGGGCTACATCGAATGAGCGTATGTAGATCTTAACGTCATTCCTGAATTTCGTTCAGAATGATCTTACATTGTGTCACAATCGTGGTCACAATGAATGATACTTTCTCTGCATTGATTAGTCCTCCAAAACTTTAGGCAGCGTTCTTTGGTGTTGGTGATCACTTCGTAAATGATGCGCCCCGTTCTGCACAATCAAAGCAACGTGAATTTTGCGTGTTCTTATCCCGTTCACTACAGAATCGCGCCTGGTATCAGAAATGACTCTCCGAATGTCAAAATATGTTTCTGAGGTGGTAAAATGGCGAAAAACGGCTAAATTGAAATTTTGAAAAATTTTCGTTTTTTATTTTTCTTGTTTCTACGATTTGATATTCAGACCCCAATCGTGGACCAATATGTTTCGTGTGTTGACACTCTGAATCGAATTACTGGTCAATCATACGAGATTAAAGCTCTGATCAAATGTATTAAATCTATGGTGATGAAAATCTGAGATTAAGAATTTTTCGAAGGATCTTTCGAAGTGTTTCATTGCCCTGGAATACGGCAACTAAAATCAAGTTTCAGAGGGTTTAATCTTCCTGAAGAAAGAAAAAGCAGAGTCGTGAAATCAAAGGGTAAATACACCAAGTCGGGGAATCGCGCTGAAATAACGTCTGCGCACGATTAGC
>JAPYYZ010008523.1:0-12438 GCA_030522705.1 Eretmocerus eremicus
TTGCTTTGGCTATAGCCTCTCCTTCTCCTCTCCCCCACTCCACCCACTTCCTTCCTATGCTTATACACGTGCACTTTGTGCACCGTAATTAGGTACTTACACGTAATTCCACACGGATTCTGATAAATGCTCCGAGCTGGTTGTAATTGGATCTTTCATTCGAGCCGGGGTGGGTCGATCTAGCGAAGGAATTCGCGGAGATATGGGTATTGCGGGGGGTAGTGGAGGGGCTAAGAATCGGCCTACTTCGGCGGCGATTCTCTCGGGGTGGGCAGCTTGGGCAGAATTCGAAAATTATGGGAGCGGTTGAAGCAATTAGCGACCTATCCAGAGCAATTGTCACCTCAACTTGGCGGTACAGGTCCACATGGCTCGTATGAACGATGAATTCACTTCATGTAATTTAATCACCAACGAGCAATAGAGTCAAAAATAATCTCGATGGGTTCTCCTCCTCATTGATATCAGCTAATATAACTTTACATTGGTCATGGTCTCAAAAATTGACCACAAAAAAGAGAATCGATACAGATGAGAAAGAATGCCTCCTTGATTGAGAGAGCTCGTGTATCTCCCCGATGGTCCAATTGGCAGGACGTCGGACTAGTAATCCGGAGATCCGAGTTCAAATCTCGGTATCCTCCGGTGTAGAGGCCATAGATAAAAGTGACAACGCGGAGGTCCATAGTTTGGAAAAATTAGTTCAATCTGTGGTGGCCGCCGCCTGGGCGCGGTAGGTGAGCTCGTATGAACGATGAATTCACTCCATGTAACAGGTTCACATGGGTCACAGTCAGGCTATGTCCCCCCCTCCCCGCACTGCCCCCAGTCACATACTTGCTCGTGTCTTAGCGACCTCGACTGCTCACGTGGTGGGATATCATCTAGATCTACGAGCATGCGTGCCACGCTCGCGTCGACTCGGGCCGTGCGCGTTTGCGTAGTAATAGGGAGTATATCTATAGCGGCTGCCTTCCGTCTCATGGCGGCCAACAGTTTCCGTCCCACGCCTTGACGCGACCCTGAGCTCCGAGCTGCAATACTGATTAGTACGGAGTATTCACTCCAAACATCGTTCCTTCGGGATGAGACATCCACAACACTATGTCCTATCCAATCTTGAATCTCTCCTATTCAACGTGTGTCAGTTACGTGGCGCAAGAATCCTCTCCTCTCGTGGGCCGAACTGAATTGCGTAGGCGTATCTTGGACCATGCGGGACGAGAAATTCTTGGCAGCATCTGACAGCTATTTTCCCACACGAGAATCTTGCGAGACCCTATTCTACCAGATAATGAAAATGAAGAATCTCCCAAACTTTATTCCCGCGAGCTCCCAACTTTTGATGCCAAGAGGTCTCCTCTGCTGAAGAGGAATGGGTCGACTCATCGAGTCAGATAATCGAGCCCACTAGTGGACTCGAATAGTTGTTTCATTCGAGCGACTCGACTGAGTGGACTCCACTGGATTTTGAAAACCGAAAATTCAATCTTTATTGCATCTAAATATACATCAATGGAATAATCCGATAGAAATACATGCGAATTGATGGAAGTATCTACGGATTAGTCATTCTTCCCGAGATCATGTGAGAATTGAGAATTATGAACTTAGGATGCACGGGCTTGAGATTGTCTCTCGCCAAGCATATTTGTGGGAATGGGAAAGCTCATGCTTCATGTCGTATTCGGAATTTTAATAATACACGCACGCTAGCGGTTGGATACTTACAAGGAGGGATGGACTCCACCAGTCGAGTCCACTGGATTGGTTCAGATGATTCCACTCGATTGAACATCTGTTCGCATTTGATGAGGCGATCATTTGTTGGATATTCCTATGAAACCCACAACGAGATGTGTCGACAAATATCAGCATAACACGAGTATTCGGATAAACGTTCGTACTTTGGATGGATCAGGAATTAGATCCATCGTAAGTATGTCGATGCAAATGGTTCAGGCGTGGCCCATCGAACGCGCGCAACCCCCACACACACACCCACGCACAGCATATCAAAGTATCCACACACTCAATTACCATCGATGGTGCGAGTAGTGATGATCACGTCAGGTGAGCCATCTGGTCGACTCCACTAGTGGACTCCACCAGTCGAGTCGGCTGGATTGGTTAAGTTGACTCCACTCGATCAAACATCTGTTCGCATTTGATGAGGCAATAATTTGTCGGATTTTCCTATGAAACCCACAACAAGATGTGTCAACAAATATCAGCATAACACGAGTATTTGGATAAACGTTCATACTTTGGATGAATCAAAAATTAGATCCATCGAAAGTATGTCAATGCAAATGGTTCAGGCGTGACCCATCAAATGCGCGCAACACACACACAAGCACCCACACACAATTACCATCAATGGTGCAAGTTGTGATGATCACGTCCGGTGAGCTATCTGGCTGACTCCAGTAGTGGACTCCACCGGTCGAGTCCACTAGTCGAGTCCACTGGATTGGTTCAGTTGACTCTTCTCGATCAAACATCTGTTCTCGATTGGCGAGACAATCGCACATCCCACCAAGCGCGCGCAAACCAACGCATAGTGTGATTCCGCTCTCATCCAGAAAAAGTTGATGGATAGCCTTGAAGCTTGCAAACTGATGCAAAACAGCGCCGTCTTGGACGCCGATCATATGCAAAATTAGCTTGGGATCTCGACACTACAAATGATAGTGACTACAGGCAAGACTCAGTATTCGCGAGAGTTACGTTCCTGAAATGGCCCGCGAATACAGAATTCGTGAATACGGGAGTATTGTTCTTACGGGAAATGGATGGTTACGGAATGAGCCCGGTCTTGAGTAACTATATTTCTTTCGGAAATCATGACTTAACACATTTTTACTGCAAAAACGTTATGGAAACATGATTCCCCTCTCGTTATCACAAATGAACCGAACTGTTGACTCATCCCTTGTATTTTTCCGACAAAATGCTTAATTTTCTGCCAAATTTTGGTGAATCGAGGATTCTACATTTTTCTTTTACATTCAAAACTCGCTTCTGACTCTATTAGTAATTTTGACCAGAGATTGAGCCATGATGAATCTCGATGTGTTATTCTCAGTTTTGTCACAGCGTTTAATCAAAAATTACGAATTAAAATATCAACACACTGAATTTTGTACAGAAGATTTCATTCAATGTTTGCGGAGGTTTGCTTATGAAATGTTGAATAGGTATATTGCGGATGCAGTGACTGTTGATGAGGCGTTCAAATTCGATTCTGACACCCAAATCCCATCATTTTTGACCGAGCAGGTATAACAATTCCCTACATAACTCATCGATCAACAGCTCGATTTTTTTCCCACATCCTCAAACTCTTCAAAAATCCCGCCACTTCCGGATACGCCAATACGGGGTGAAATGCCGCGAATGAACAATTCGGGTCTCATTTCATCTCACGGCGAATATGGAATTCGCCAATGCAGAATTCCCGAATACCGAGTTTCGCCTGAATGTAGAATCATAGTCTCTAGAATGCTCGTGGCTTGAATCGCCGTCATTGCACGTGGTGGATTACGGAATTCTGCGCTCACTTCGAGTTTGACCAGGGTCGGAGACGGCGCATTTTGTTTATTGCCTTGTTGTTTAGAGGAATGTAGAGTAGCCCTCCTTAATGAAGTAGCCAGTTCCCTGGGGGAAAATCGCTCAATTTCAGCTCGTTTATGCGATATCCGTCGCCTCAACTACTCGTGCTTCCACATACCGTGAATATAATTCGAGAGTATTCAACTTGCATCGATAAGATAGATCTCATCGATATTAGGACTCTATCGCTAGATTGATAGAATCATATTTCAGGGGATGACTTCATCATCATTTCGAGCCACTCATCGCAGCGCTCAGGCTGTCGATCATAGCTTGATGAAAGGTTCAAACTATGATCCTCAAAGCTCCACTTTTAATCTAGTAGCTGCAACCCGAAGGGATTTTAATTTTTTTGGAAAGCGACACAGAGATGGAAAATTCGCCCCAGGTGGCGTTTGAACCCACGCCCTCCGGTATTCTAGACCAGCACGCTACCAACTGCGCCACCGGGGAGGTGGCGGGTAAGCCCGCTCAGGAGAGATTAATCCAACTCTGTGTCTCTCTTCAATTGCGGCCATTCAAGTAACCATGACCTTTCGAATATTTAACTTATATCGATAAGATAGATCTCATCGGTATTAGGACTCTATCGCTCGATTGATGAGATCATATATTAGGGAATGACTTTATCGTTATTCCAAGCCACTCATCGCAGCGCTCAGGTTGTCGTTCATATCTTGATTGAAGGTTCAAGCTACGACCTTCGAGGCTCCACTTTTAATCAAGTGGCTGCAACCCGAAGGAATTTGAATTTTTTTGAAAAGCGACACAGAGATGAAAGAATCGCCCCGGTCGGGGTTTGAACCCACGCCCTCCGGTATTCTAGACCGGCACGCTACCAACTGCGCCACCGGGGAGGTGGCAGGTAAGCCCACTCAGGAGAGATTAATCCAAATTGCGGTCATTCAAGTGACCATGACCATTCGAATATTCAACTTATATCGATAAGGTAGATCTCATCGATATCGGGACTCTATCGCTCGATCTATGGAATCATATTTCAGGAAATGACTTCGTCGTTATCTCGAGCCACTTATCACTGCGCTCAGGCTGTCGATCATAGCTCAATGGAAGGTTCAAGCAACGATCTTCGAGGCTCCACTTTCGATTAAAATTCAAATGAAATTCCTTCGGCCGCAACCCGAAGGAATTTGAATTTTTTTGAAAAGCGACACAGAGATGAAAGAATCGCCCCGGGTGGGGTTTGGACACATGCACTTCGGTATTCTAGACCGGCACGCTACCAACTGCGCCACCGGGGAGGTGGCAGGTAAGCTCACTCAGGAGAGATTGATCCAACCCTGTGTCTCTTTTCAATTGCAGCCATTCAAGTTACCATGACCATTGGAATATTTAACCTATATCGATGAGATAGATCTCATCGATTTCCGGACTCTATCGCTCGATTGATGGAATCATATTTTAGAAAATGACTTTGTCGTTATCTCGAGCCACTTATCACTGCGCTCAGGCTGTCGATCATAGCCTAATGGAAGGTTCAAGCTACGACCTTCGAGGCTCCACTTCTAATTTGGTGGCTGCGACCCGAAGGGATTTCAATTCTTTTGCGAAGCGACACAGAGATGGAAAAATCACCCCGAGTGGGGTTTGAACCTACGCCCTCTGCTATTTTCATCCCCATCTCTGTGTCGTTCTCCGAAAGAATTGAAATCCCTCCGGGTTGCAGCCACTAAATTAAAAATGGAGCCCCAAACGTCGTAATTTGGAACTTTCGTCAAAATATGATCGACAGCCTGAGCGCTGATGAGTGGCTCAAAATAACGATGAAATCATTTCCTGAAATATGATTTCATCAATCGATCGATAGAGAGTCCCAATATCGATGAGATCTATCGTATCGATGTAAGTTCAATATTCAAATGGTCATTGTTACTTGGATGGCCGCAATTGAAAAGAGACATAGAGTTGGATTAATCTCTCCTGAGGGGGCTTACCTGCCACCTCCTCGGTGACGCAGTTGGTAGCGTGCTTGTCTAGAATACCGGAGGGCGTGGGTTCGAACCCCACCCGCGGCGATTTTTTCATCTCTGTGTCGCTTTCCAAAAAAATTGAAATCCCTTCGGGTTGCAGCCACTCAATGAAAAGTGGAGCCTCGAACATCGTAGCTTGAACCTCTTATCAAGTTATGACCGACAGCCTGAGCGCTGCGATAAGTGGCTCAAAATAACGATAAAGTCATTTCCTAAAATATGATTTCAGCAATCGAGTGATACGGTCCCAATATCGATGAGATCTATTTTATCGATATGAGTTACATATTCAAATGGACATGGTTACTTGAATGTCCACAATTGAAAAGTGACACAGAGTTGGATTTATCTATCCTGAGTGAGCTTACCTGCCACCTCCCCGGTGGCGCAGTTGGTAGCGTGCTGGTCTAGAAACCGGAGGGCGTGGGTTCGAACCTCACCCGGGGCGATTTTCTCATCTCCGTGTCGCTTTTCAAAAAAATTGATATCCCTCCGGCTTGCAGCCACTGAATGAAAAGTGGAGCCTCGAAGGTTGAACTTGAACCTTTCATCAAGCTATGATCGACAGACTGAGCGCTGCGATAAGTGGTTTGAAATAATGATAAAGTCATTCCCTAAAATATGATTCCATCAATCGAGCGATAGAGTTCCAATATCGATGAGATCTATCTTATCGATATAAGTTGAATACTCTCGAATTATATCCACGTCATGTGGACGCACGACTAGTTGAGGCAACGGATATCGTATAAACGAGCTGAAACTGAGCGATTTTTTCCTAAAAGACTGGCTACCTCATTCAGGGGGGCTACTCTCCATTCCTCTAATCAACAAAGCAATGAACAAAATGCGCAGTCTCCGACCCTGGTCAAACTCGAAGTGAGCGCAGGATATTGGAATTTTCCACGTGCAATCGCGGCGATTCAAGCCACGACCATTCGAGGGACCATGATTCTACATACAGGCAAAACTCGGTATCCGGGAATCCCGTATTGGCGAATTCCATATCTGCCGTGAGATGAAATGAGACCCGATATGTTCATTCGCGGCATGTTACCCCGTATTCGCGTATCCGGAAGCGGCGGGATTTTCGAAGAGTTTGAGAATGTAGAGAAAAAATCGAGCTGTTGATCGATGAGTTATGTGGGAAATTGTTATATCTGCTCCGTCGAAGATGATGAAATTTGGGTGTCAAAATCGGATTTCAACGCCTCATTAACAGTCGCTGCATCCGCAATATACCTATCCAACATTCCATAAGCAAACCTCCACAAATATTGGATAAAATCCTCTGTACGAAATTTAGTGCGTTGATATTTTAATTCGTAAGTTTTTGATTGAACGCTGTTACAGAGATGAAAATGACACATCGAGATCCATCATGGCTCAATCTCTGGTAAAAATTACTGATAGAGTCAGAAGCAAGTTTTGAATGTAAGAGGGAAATGTAGAATCCTCGATTCACCAAAATCTGGCGGAAAAGTGAACATTTTGTCGGAAAGATACAAGGAAGGAGTCAACAGTTCGGTTCATTTGTGATAACGAGAGGGGAATCATGTTTCCATAACGTTCTCACAGTGAAACTGTGTTTAGTCATGATTTCCGAAAGAAATATAGTTACTCAAGACCGGGCTCATTCCGTAACCATCCATTTTCCGTAAGAACAATACTCTCGTGTTAGCGAATTCTGTATTCGCGGGACATTTAAGGAACGTCACTCTCGCGAATACTGAGTTTTGCCTGTAGTCACTATCATTTGTAGTGTCGCGATCCCGAGCTATATTGCATATGATCGGCGTCCAAGACGGCGCTGTTTTGCATCAGTTTGCAAGCTTCAAGGCTATCCATCAACTTCTTTTGTATGAGAGCGGAATCACACAATGCGTTGGTTTGCGCGCGTTCGGTGGGTTGCGCGATTGTCTCGCCAATTGAGAACAGATGTTTGATTGAGTGGAGTCAACTGAACCAATCCAGTGGACTCGACTAGTGGACTCGACCGGTGGAGTCCACTAGTGGAGTCAGCCAGATGGCTCAACTGACGTGATCATCACAACTTGCACCATCGATGGTAATTGTGTGTGTGTTGCGCGCATTTGATGGGCCACGCCTGAACCATTTGCATCGACATACTTTGGATGGATCTAAGTTCTGACCCATCCAAAGTACCAACGTATATCTAAATACTCGTGTTATGCTGATATTCGTCGAGACATCTTGTTGTGGGTTTTATAGAAACATCCGACAAATTATTGCCTCATCAAATGCGAACAGATGTTTGATCGAGTGGAGTCAACTTAACCAATCCAGCGGACTCGACTGGTGGAGTCCACTAGTGGAGTCGACCAGATGGCCCACCTGACGTGATCATCACCACTCGCACCATCGATGGTAATTGAGTGTGTGGATATTTTGATATGCTGTGCGTGGGTGTGTCTGTGTTGGTTGCGCGCGTTCGAAGGGCCACGCCTGAACCATCTGCATCGACATACTCTGGATGGATCTAATTTCTGATCCATCCAAAGTACCAACGTATATCTAAATACTCGTGTTATGCTGATATTTGTCGATACATCTTGTTGTGGGTTTCATAGGAACATTCGACAAATTATTGCCTCATCGAATGCGAACAGATGTTTGATCTAGTGGAGTCAACTTAACCAATCCAGCGGACTCGACTAGTCGACTCGACTGGTGGAGCCCACTAGTGGAGTCGACCAGATGGCTCACCCGACGTGATCATCACCACTTGCACCACCGGTGGTGATTGAGTGTTCGGATATTTTGGTATGCTGTGCGTGGGTGTGTCTGTGTTGGTTGCGCGCGTTTGATGGGCCACGCCTGAACCATTTGCATCGACATACTTTGGATGGATCTAATTTTTGATCCATCCAAAGTACGAACGTTCATCCAAATACTTGCGTTATGCTCATATTTGTCAATACATTTTGTTGTGGGTTTCATAGAAACATTTGACAAATTATTGCCTCATCAAATGCGAACAGATTTTGGATCGAGTGGAGTCATCTGAACCAATCCAGTGGACTCGACTAGTGGACTCGACTGGTGGAGTCCACTAGTGGAGTCACTCAAATAGCTCACCTGACGTGATACCCAGCACTCGAACCATCAATGGGAATTCAGTGTGTGGATCTTTCGGAAACGCTGTGCGTACGTGTGTGTGTGTATGTGTGTGTGTCGCGCGCGTTCGATTGGCCACGCCTGAACCATCTGCATCGACATACTTTGGATGGATCTAATTTCTGATCCATCCAAAGTACGAACGAATATCCAAATACTCGTGTTATGCTGATATTTGTCGACACATCTTGTTGTGAGTTCCATAGGAATATCCAACCAACGATTGCCTCATCAAATGCGAACAGATGTTTGATCGAGTCGAGTCAACTGAACCAATCCAGTGGACTCGACTGGTGGAGTCCACTAGTGGAGTCAATCAAATAGCTCTTCTGACGTGATACTCAGCACTCGCACCATCAATGGGAATTTAGTGTGTGGGTCTTTTGGAAATGTTGTGTGTACGCGCGCGCGTGTGTGTGTGTGTGTGTGTGTGTGCGTGCGTATGTGTGTGTATGTGTGTGTATGTGTGTGTTGCGCGCGTTTGATGGGCCACGCCTGAACCATTTGCATTGACATATTTTGGATGGATCTAATATCTGATCCATCCAAAGTACGAACGTATATCCAAATACTCGTGTCATGCTGATATTTGTCGACACATCTTGTTGTCAGTTTCATAGGAATATCCAACAAATGATTGCCTCATCAAATGCGAACAGATGTTTGATCGAGTAGAGTCGTCTGAACCAATCCAGTGGACTCGACTAGTGGACTCGACTGGTGGAATCCATTCCTCCTTGTTAGTATCCAACCGCTAGCGTGCGTGTATTATTAGAATTCCGAATACGACATCAAGCATGAGCTTTCCCATTCCCACAAATAGGCATGGCGAGAGACAATCTTAAGCCCGTGCATCCCAAGTTCATAATTCTCAATTCTCACATCATCTCGGAAAGAATGACTAATTCCTGGATACTTTCATCAATTCGCAGGTATCTCTATTGGATTATTCCACTGATGTATGTTTAGATGCAATCAAGATTTAATTTCCGGTTTTCAAAATCCAGTGGAGTTCACTCAGTCGAGTGGTTAGAATGAAACAACTTTTCGAGTCCACTAGTGGACTCGTTTATTCGACTCGATTAGTCGACTCCTTTCTTTTCAGCAGGGCCATGGTATCCTCGGAATTCCTTTGAGTGGATCAGGTCTAGGACGGATCGGGATGGCTGTGATTCCATGATTTGCCCCGAGTTCCAAAAACCACGACAGTTAGCTCGGAGGAATAACGATGATGTTTGATTCAGCTCTCTCAAATCAATCGACATACATGGGTCACTGCTGCTGGGAAAGGAGAATTGGAATTAGAACTCCCAATGATGGATGTTGTTCAAACACACGTCATCCCATCAGAAGATGCAATAGATCCCGATGCGTTACAAGCGATATCCAGTCTCGGTTGCTTCACGGATCGGAATAAGTTGATACGAGAGCTCCTGAATCCAGAGTGAGTTTCCTGTGGAATCAATCCACTTCATCTCTTAAGAACCTTCCTAGCTCAGAAAGTGTCCGAAGTTCCCATTCATAAAGGTTCACGGAAGAAATTCTAATTCCTTCCGTGGACCTTTATTTCTACCTTTTTTCCTAGATTTCTTCATGCCGAAATTCGGAATTAATGAATAACTCCCCCTTCTCATCCTCGATTCAACTCGGATTAGTGGTCTCAAAGCGGGCCTTGCCAAGTGAGAAATGATTGATGAGACATAACGCCTCCATTCATCAATATTTTCTCATCATTCAAACATCTTTGGGTGCCATGAGTACTGGGATCCAGATGAAAAGAATTTCCTGTGATTCTGAAGCATCTCATGAGACTAAGATGGGGGATCATGTCGAAGAAAAATATTGCTTGAGATCCAGTTCTCTGAATAGTGTAGGCAAGGAGCTGTGTCAATGTTCAGAACTTCTCTGACACCGGGTCTCAGGGAATGTCTGTGATCCCAAAGTACCTTCTGGAACCGAGGTCTGGGGTAATTCTGGAACGATATTCGTTGTAAAATTCAATGTTCAGAAATTATCAACCGTGTTTCGAGAGGTAGTGGGGCAAACAAGACAAGGTTGGATTACACCGGACTACGAGAGAGAATATCTGTAATTTTGACCAAACCAACCCACCTGTATGTAATTTGGCTCGCTAAAATCGAATATGAGGGTTCTTTAGCTCGTGAACTTCTTGGTTTTTTAAATCGTAGAAAATGAGTAAGTTGTGGAAAACAGCTGGAGATTGTGGGGTAAAAAGCGTGAGAATAGTGGAGATTTGCATTAGCACTTTGATGCATATATTTAAATATTTCGGGCTAAACTTCTGCAGTGGGGGGTCTTACGAGCCACTGATCACGATTGTGGATGAAGGATTCCAAATTTCTCAAATCCGAGGTGAAAGATCTGAAATGGCGAACGAACATTCCCAGAAACAGCGTATTTCAATTCGAAACCTTCTACTCGGGGGGTTTTGAGGTCGCTGATCACCGATGAGAAGTGAGATATCCAATTCTCTCAAATCCTAGATGGCGGATCTCGAATGACGATCCAAAAATTTTGCGGGACCGGTCGATTCTATCTCATAAGACTCTTCTCAGCGGTTCTTGGGATCACTAATCATGGAATTAGAGTGAGGATTAGGCCCCCAAACTCGCTCCCTTTCGATGTGAGCATTCCGACAATCGATATCAAACCACAATCATCTATCAACCTCAAACCCTAGGAAAAAAAACTAATCCACAAGCTCTTGAGCCCCTCAACTCGCTCCCTCTCGAGTTGAACATTCTGATGACAAAGATTGAAGGAGTGATTCTCAGCTCCAAATCCTGGGAAGGCAACAAACCCCTAAGCTCTTGAACCCACGAACTCGCTTCCTGTCGAGTTGAGCATTCTGACGATGGGGGCTGAACCACAAGCTATCAACGAAAGACCTTAAAAAGGCCACTAACCAGCCAGCTCCTTGATTTTTGGACTCGGTCCCTCTCAAGTTTAACATTTCGATAACGGAGATCAAGAGAGTGATTCTCAGCTCCAAAACCTAGGGAGGCGACAAAGTTCCAAGCTCCTAAACCCACAAGTTTGTTCCTTCCCTAGCCCACCATTCTGACGAGGGGAATCGGACGAAAAATTCTAGGGAGGCAACTAACCCGCGAGCTCCCAATCCAAATCACTCATTGACAATGTCTGAGGCCCTCTTCTACCAGAGTGGCACTATTGACGCGTTCGTTAACTGGCGGATAACTTATCGAGCTGTTAAAGTACGCCCAATAAGTAATTTGACTTTCACCGCGTTTACCCGTCAGATAGGGGGTCCGTGAAGCTAACGAAGGATGAGTCGTAGAATTGCATCAGACCTAACTCACCTTTTCTTAGCTTCTTCTCACTAATTGATTACCAAGATGGGAAATTTTTCACCACTCATGCGGCGGAGTAATTGAAGTTTTGCTAGCGGAAGGCTTCCGCTAGCGAAAACATTGTCTCGCATGAATCGAAATGCGATGTAACGAGGCTCATTTTTTCTTACTTTTTTCACTCCAAGGATCTAACCTCGAAATGATGATCGACCATCGTCTATCGGAGATATCGGTGTTCTGAATTACAATTGAATTTATCGTTCATACGAGCTCACCTACCGCTCTAAGGCGGCGGCCACCACAGCTTGGATTAATTTTTCCAAACGATGGACCTCCGCGGTGCCACTTTTATCTATGGCCTC
>JAPYYZ010008526.1:0-16002 GCA_030522705.1 Eretmocerus eremicus
ACAGTAATCTCCACCAACGCCCAGCCCAATCACGTCGGCGGCTCGCCCAGTCTGCATTTGGCCGAGTACTATTTTGACATTCCTGCTCAATATGAGCAGAGAACTATATGTAACATGAACATAAATTTTGCCCTGAAGAAGCCAGCAAAAAAGTTGGCGAAACGTCGGCCTATGGCTTAATGACAAAATAAATGGAATAGTCCGATATATCCATCTATTACTTACGTTTGGTAACAGGTATGATTTTATTTTCACTCCTGTTTTTTTTTATTTATTATCATTGGAGTGAGATTCTTCAACTCATTCACTACCGCAAACTCTGGGCAACCAAAAGTCCCTTTTTGACATCAGAGTATGTTCTTTGAGTGAAAATAGGATGAAAAATAACAAGTAAATTTTTTAAAGCGTTTTTTTTTACTTTTTTTCTCAATATTTAGCGCCCACTCGCAGTGTAATATTGTTTCTTGTATACTGATAGAGATTCTTCAGAATTTTTCACAGATCTTTCCGTCGCATTCAAAGAAGATAATCACAGCTTTTTAGATATAGATAATATTTGGATATTGATAGTATACTGAATAAATTAGTGAATAGATCAATGATTCAAGATTCTTTTCACCACTCTAACCTCAAAATCGGACATTTCTCCCCTTTTTGAGGCTCTCGTGGTGAAAAATATCACATCACTTCCGGCGGAAGAGCTCGTCCGGGTCGCTGCGCTCGGTCGACAACACGTCCTAGGGCCCGAACTCGCCTTCCGCCTTCAGTGATGTAATATACTATAGTAGTATGACTATCCTCTTATTTCTAAGTACGTGCCTATTTTATAATACAAAAATATTCCCATTTCAAATAATTTATTTCAATTAAAAATGACTAGAAGAATGTTTTTCAATATGTGAGATAATCCTACGTCAGACAGCAAAATGAGTGCGGTAAAAACCCTGACCCAGACTTTGCAAGATTGTCCGAGTTTTGATTTCATCCGTGTCATTGTGAAAGATATGCGCTTCAAAATTAGTTGCCTCGGCACAAGTCGTCTCCCTAAGGAACACTTTTGTTTTACAACAGTGATCAACTCCAACTGTGGTATACAATGAATTTTCCTTACCCGGATATGAATGCAAAATAACCGGGGAAAGATATACTCCGTCCACAAGACGATATTTCCATATAGCTCTTGCGTAAGATCTCCTGTAATTTGGAGCGATATTATGGATCAAAATGATCACATCATTGCAACGTGGTGTAATATGTGCAGAATTGAACTTTACCTACCTTGGCATTAGAATACTGAAAAACTCTTATTCCGAGTTCAAGGCACTCAAAGCGCACGGGAATACGATTAATATTTTTCAATTTCAACAACTGTCTTATAGCTCCATCAACTTGTTTTACATCACCTTCTCGGCCGATTGTGACTGACCCACAATAATTGATCGGGTTGCCAAGTTTTGTACCTAGTGTAGTATTTGTCTCATCTGGGGCCTTCAACTTTGAATTGTCAGAGACAACCGTCGAATCATTCGCATTCATCAATTGCAGTAAATTTTTCATGTGATTCAGGCCTGAGCATTTGATAATGTTTTCAATGGGTACAAAAATTTCATCCCCTCTTCTAAACTGAAATCATATCGATAGAACAATGATATCAATTTCTGTATGGGAGATTATTATGACATTAGCAAGTTTCAACGTCATGCCTTAACGATGTACAGTGAAATAGGCTGGCAAATAGTTTTCTTCATGAACTTTGAAAGATCACTTCTGATTTCGGTGCATATGGTCCGACCATTAATTTCACTCAACACATCTCCAATTTCTATCCTCCCCTACGAAATGAATCCAAATGCATACGCAAGTTGACTATCTTCCAGTGAACTTGAATGAGGTGGTTTATTGATACTTACATCCTCTGCAACCACAGAGTTTCTCTCTAGTTTGACAACCAACGCCTTCCCTCTCACGAAACTGCAATCCAGAATTAACTCTAGTTTACTAAATTTCACAATATTCATAATCTTGGATTGGAAATTGATATATTAGTCTCAAAATTTGAATTTGAATTTATTACATGCACGCATGGCATGCTAAATCATAAGATCGGAGTATAACAAGACGTATACAACCAAGATGTTTAACTTACCATATTGAGATACCTAGGGTCTTGCAAGGCACTAGGTCTACAGTAACACATACGGGCAAATCCCAAGTATCATCTAAGAAAGATGCGTTTCTCAAATTTAATCTAAACTTCAGCTCACTTATTTGCAGAAGAACTGAATATAATATTTCACCAAGAATTTCGTCTCCAAGAATACTATCTCTCCTATAATAATCTAATGCTAAATTTGGTGTTCTTATCTGGAAGAGATACGAAGATTAGAGAAACGTGACGATGATCATCACGATTGAAATGATAGGAAATGCCAATAGTCCATCTCAAGCATGGGCCAAGTACTAAAGAGGTACGGGAACACAAAAACTAGTGCCTGACGCGAGACACAATATGCTCCAAAATTTTGCACTCATTACTCGCTTAATTCGATTTTGACTTAAAAAATTGATCAGATGCAATGACAAAAATAGGTTCAAAAGCTGGACTTTATGTCTATGACATCAAGTGCGCATTGTTCATACTGAACCCATGCAAAAATTGAGGAAGCTTATCTTTAAAATTTCAAAGAAATTATCCCCGAGGTCTCAAAGGTGAATAACAACCCTCAAAAGGCTATTGTTATTTTTTGAAGACCGTACAGGCTTTCAAGCGAAAGATGCATCCTCTGGTCAATTAAATGAGTATAACAACCCACACTCGAGTCCTCGAGGTGTTCAAAATTTACTCACGAGATAACCAACTGGAACGTGCAAACATTTGCGATTCAGACAGGTGCGTATTAGAAGCCTCAGTTTTCCAGTCTTCTCCTGAACCTTTTTATTTTCGATGACATCCTCAACGATGGACGCATAAGAAATCAATGTTCTATAGATAATAATATGATCTACATAGACATCAGGATGTTTTCAGTTGTTATTAAGTGGCTATGAGTGTATTCAATAATCCTTACTCTTCTCTTATTTTTGCGATGTCCTCCATCCACCCCCACGCTTCCGGATAGCTCGATGATCCGATAAAGTCGAGATGAGGTGAAACTCCCTTTTGGAAACATTTTTCAAGACACTTGCAGAATTGTGTAAGATGTTCAGTATCATCTTCGATGTTAGCTGCATTTTCGGTGAATTTTCGAGTATAACCTGGTAAAAGTCACCCTTCTTCTCAATGAAAAATATTGAAATAGAATTTACAAGAAAATGGCCAGCTATGTAGAAGCCTGATTCAAAATTATTTCACACTAAAGAGCATAATGATATATTTTGATACAAGGGCGATAAATGGGTCTTATGCCCATGTATTGAACTATATTCCTTGACAATCTGTGAATGAAAGTTGCAAACCCTTGCGCAAAGTCAAATTTCACGCACAGAATGTCAAATATGTGTTTTTCAAATCATATTAATTTCTAAGATCGGTCTCTGCTAGCTAATAGAAATATATCGGCTAATTTAATATGGTTGTGAGGTTACATCGAAAGATTTCGATGATGATTCAGGTTTATTGAAAGCCTGGACGTTCGGCTACTCGGGCCACTGCGTTTAGGATTAACTTTCACATGACCCCCTCTGTGTCTTCCTGACAAGCCAAACCTATCAAAGAAAAGCAAAACGAACTAACATCAGCGTATATAATCCGTTTTCCCAATGTTTTCAATCTCAAATGAAAAAATAGAGAGAATCTGCTTAAGAATAGACAAATATGAAAAACAACCACTGAATCTCGAAGAGAAATATATATTAGAATCAATGTAGCAGAATTATACAAATTTATCGAAAGAATATATCTGTCGCAGCGACTTGGTAGAATCAACCACTTGATCAAATGGCTGATTCTACCAAGTGGCTGCGACATATCGACAGTGAAGCCAAAGCTAGGAATAGAAGCATTATTGCTCATTCGAAAAATATGAAACCTGTAGATATAAAAAACGACTCACATGTACACAGCAATTTCATTTTTTAACAAACTGAATTGTGAAGGGGTGACGGAATTGTTAAGGAATTCGGAAGTAATATGAGAAGTGTAGAAATATAAAATTGAGAAATTAGATACCTTGGAATAATTTGAATGCAAACAAATCATTCTAGAAAGTAAGCATTAGTTATAAGGTTACTTTTCTAAGAGTATATTTTAAGAATTTTTGTATGAGTCAACCATCTCAGCGGAGTACCATCTACTGTTTTTTTTAAACCTCGCTCAATGAATGAATGAATGAATAAATAAATAAGTAAATCCTCCGACGCCACTTCGCTATCATACGAACTCGGGAGTACATAAGGGAGAAACAGATGAATAGAAAGATAGATTATCCTTTGATTTGCACAGAGCCAAAACAGTCAGGTTCCATAATATAAATAAAATTAGTGTATCCAATTTCATATCAGTAAACGGTGATTGCTATAAGTTTAGTTTCTCCCCGCACTTTTCAACGCAACTTGGCTCTAATTAAAGCTCTTTTGAAGGAACTTTGATCCAAAATGATCACACCGGCGTTGAAGGTGTTTTCAGCGACAGTCAAGATATGAGTTCTTAGTTTTACGTTTCGGCACCTGCTCTTTCGAGCTCTATCCAGACGGTCAGCGACAGCCAAGTCGCATTCTTGGAATTCTATGGTCCTAATGTTCTGTAGTGCCCGCTGAAGGATGAATAACACAATTCAATTCATGACAAAGACCGCCAATCAGATGATATTCATTGGCTATCAGAGATCGACCGTAAAGCTTATGGTTAGTATGGTTTGAAATTCCCGGGAGTCATAGAAATGGATGTTTACGATATCGATTAAGTCAAGAATTAGTTTTGGACGTGCCTTTCATTAACCTAAATAAGCCTTTCAGGGTCGACCCCGAAAATGCACGGAACATTGGGGATCCATGTCAATTTCAAACGGTTTTGTCAACTAATTTTTAAAAATCCTTAGAACACTTTTCTTAGTTTCAGGATGTTGGAATATGGTAAAATCCACAGTTTTTTGAATCAAAAAAATTTTTTTCAACCAAGATAGGCCAATAATAGTGATTTAATCGAAAAGTACAGAAAAAGAGTTCATCCGCGCCAAGAAAAAAAACTTGAAAGTCCCGACTTCGAGGAAGGCAGGAGAATCGAGAGGAGAGCAGCATAATGAGAGCCAACTGTCTCGAGCGCTGTCGGGCACGTAACTGACTCTCGCTCGTGAAAACTGCCAAAAATCGCGGTTGCTACGCTGTCTCGGAAGGCGCAAGTCGCGAACTAGAATCACGCGATATTAACTTACAGACAAAAGAGTATGTGTGCGTTTGACCGCTTGCGCTGGTCGATTTGAATTGTACGATTGGACGCATTGAAAATATATGAAAATGCTTGCACACTGTTGGAGTCTGCGCAGCTAATTACAGAAAAATGAAACATTCATGATGGTAATTTGAAGCACAAAGTGTTGGTCAGGCAGCCATTTTTTCAATCACAAAATCGATTCTATTTATTAATATCCGGTAGAATTTTCTCGGCAGCAAATTGTTCCGGTAGTTAATTCAATACATCTCAGGCAGGTACAGATTGTTGCGGCTATCAAATTGTGGAAACATTGCTATCACTACAATTATGGACGTTGAGAGCTTGCTCGAGGCATATAAACTGCCCTCAGTGCCTGAAGCAAGCGTACGCACAAAGAGCACTATTATATTCAGTTCAACATTCAACTACAAGACTTCGAAAATCATGTTTAAAGATCATTGCATCGAGACAGTTTTAGGTTTGGGTAATGAAAATATTTTTCATTGAAGATTCGTAAGTTCATAATTCTGCAGATTTAGCTAAATATCTTCAATCAACTTGAATGAATTGAGCTTGATGTAAGTATTCCAGAAAGACCCGAGGACCCCTATAAACTTTTGAAACATGAAGGAAACTGTTCTGATGATTGAAAAGATTATCACATTTGTTAGAAGATGATTGCTTTTTTTTGTAACTGAGCGAAAATCGACAGAACAAAACTTAGAACCACGCGCATTTGTTTCGGTTGATGTGTGCGATATCTATACACATTAATATAACCTTTCCACGCGTACACAATCATATTTCTGAAGAAAAAACTTATTGGAATACGAAAAAATTATGAAAAAAGCTAAAGATGTCATTGTGTACGAAAGTTCCCGGTATATCTGTGGATCTGAAGAGATTCCATGCAATGAAGGAAAAAGACTCGATTGATCGATCCTTGCAAGCCACGCCAATAAAAAACGCGTTGATTTCCGAACGTAATGCAATTTTGGAGTGTACTTCGTCGATACTCAAGTTATTTTCGCGCAAGTACTACCTACATGGCTTGTTGAATTTAGAATATCAAAACTTTACTGTTTCGAAATTCGACAAAGAATCGAGTGCTGGAACGGTACCTCTCATTGTTCATAGGAGTGATACTTTTCCTGAGCGGTCTTCTTTGCGGAATTTTCGTTGAAGTAATTGATCACGTCAAGACATACTATCTTGTTGCTCGATCTCTTCTCATCTTAGTTGATTCTCAAATCTATGGCATTATCAGCTACTCAATGTATTCATACATGTAATAATGAGAATATTCATGCAGTACGAATGACGAGATGACATACAAAAGCAGAAGACAAGCACGTAAATGAAGGCTGTGCTCGCGATCGACGGATCGAGAGACGGCCGTTTGAAAAGTGGCGGGAAACGTGAGAGTCGACTTGCTCGGCAGGCAACCGCGGAAAGCTCGCTTGGCTCGCGCGAGATCAATAATGTCGTTCGTATGAACACGATAGTTTCTTCTTACACTATAAGATGCCGTGTAGAGATTGATCTGGCTCGTGAGGTGAATAAATGAATGAGTCCATTCGAGCCATTCACTCGCGGCCGCCCGTTGCCTGCACTCTGCCGGAAGATTTTAGGCCAAACGAAAAGGTTCGTCGATTACTAAGATGTGCAATTTTTCTGCGCGACTCGTTCGCATCTAACCTCAATTCCACGTCTCCTGAGAGCGCGTGAAATTCATACGATGAAAGTGAATTTCCAAGGCTTTAATTCAGCAACACCTCTTGTACTGACCTTTTAACTCTCTTATCAGTGGATCCGACACCGACATCACTCATTTCCACGTCGGGAAGAGTTTTTTCCCGAATCGCTCCTCTCAGCTCAGCTGGACATGTCGGAATGCGCGCGGCACGCGCATACGCGTCAAGGGACTCGTCACAACACAATAAGTGAACTGAGCCAAGTTTGCCCGCATGTAACTCGTGAACGTAGATATGCATAGTATAGCGAGGCAAGTCGTTCGCACGCGCATATCGTTCAAGTATAAGATTCAGGCCAAAAGAGATAAAGTTAGTTGTTGCGCGCGTGTGGCAATAGTAGTTACGCTACCACTTCGCAATTGTCAAGTTAGCACGCTCTTTTTCCATCGTCTTCTGATAACGTTTGCGTCTCGCATTGGCTCAGGAATAAAAGAATCGTAAGTGCTCGAATAATCACCTTGTTTCACCATTACAACGACGGTCTTGGGATATTTATTCAATCGGTTGAGCGTAACAGAAAACGTGCGATACTTATCGCGATACCTGCTCTCGGCTCTGAAAAAAATAGTGAATATCTCAAGTAGCTCTTGCACAAATCATCGATTTGAATAGATCAACGACTGATACAACCTCAGCACTTGCATTTCGAGTGATGCTCTCCTCGCGTTTATATATGCGCGGTGAGATCGAAAATTATGCATCTAATGAAGAGAGAAAGCTAAGCAGCTTTTCATAGGTGCATTCTGTAGCACGCGACCGGGTCATACTATCGGATTTCTCATATCTCTCGACGAAGCAAATTTTTCTTGATGCTCGCGCATGAATATGCGGTATCAGTGAAAATAATTCGAAATGAAGCAGAGCTCAATGCTAATTCTGTTTCAGTGCTGCAATAGCGATTGGGTGTGAAAACTGGAAAATCGGATTATATCACGTGTGTAAGATAACCGATTGAGGCTCATACGTGACGTGAACATTTGACGTATACAGTATTCCTGAATTTCGCAAAAAATGGCTACAGCTTACCCAGATGTAGAAGAGGTCAAGCAAAAAGCCTTACATACTTTCGCCGAAGAATTCGGCGAGAATGCTACCTCCTGCGTGTGTGCACCAGGTCGAGTGAACTTGATTGGCGAACACCTGGATTACAACGAAGGCTTCGTGTTGCCAATGGTGAGCACAAATCCAATACTGAATCCAAATATTTTCAAACGAATGTTGCTCGTGATGTTGACTTGATGTTTGGATCATTAAGGAGAAGTCGGAGTCCCCATATATATCAAACTTGTCGATTTTTTAAATTTTCTGATAAAACTCTTAGATATTGTAAACTGAAAAAAAACTTCGGGCCTACAAATCTCAGACGATATGCGTTATTTTCTATTTTTGCGTCATCGCGAGAATTCATTGAAAAATATGAAACTTTGACAACGCCGGAGTCTGACATCTTGTCGAGTTGATCTCCTTGTGTGCTCTACCAGAATAACCTGCGTTTCTTCACGAGATCGTCAAAGTCACACAGTCATGAGTGTAATCAGTGACAATGTGATTGTCTCTGGCTCTATGTTCGTCGTTTTCCTCAATTTCCTCGTGATGAGTGCGAAACGTTGCCACCATCAGGCTTCTAGCTGCATGTTGAAATAAGTTCTAAGATCTCGTTCAAATGCTTATCATTGCAAATGACCCATTCTATATCATGGTCGCTATGATCATATTTATGAAATGACAGAGATGTTATCTAAATATCAGTACTTGCTTTGAATACCGAAACTTGATGAACATGAAAAATGTTCAAAATGTACTGGAATTGCCATAATTTCATGATCTAATAAAATATTAAACTACCAATTTTTGAATGGATATCTGACATCGCTCTAATATTGCTTCCTTTATAATGGGAAATATGAGAAACTAACAGCCACCGATCGGGTGGTTTTTAATAAGCCACGTGAGCTGGAACACCATTCTCAGTAGCCCAGGTACATACCAAGCGATAAGCATGTGAATCTTTGTTCTACAAAATCATGCCCAGAGTACTGATCAAATTAAATTAGTAGAGATAAAATTGATAATATTGAAGATAATGGATCATTTCACAAATTGGAAGATGCGATTCTCAAAATCAAAACCTGACAAACTGAACTAAAATCGGCTTCTATCGGGGCCCACTTACTCACATGCATTTATGTATGTATGCACAAGAACTCGACTTTCACACGTTATATGCTAGTAAAATAAAGACACTTGGAATTCATTCTCAGATGAATCCTCCCGGAAGCGTCTCGCATGAAATAGTTATTTCACACTCAGGGAACTGTAACATTTGTCAGAACCACGGTTGCATACGTCAAAAGTAAGAATGGATTTTTAGTGAATGTGACGTGGAATTTTCTCAATTCGAAATTGAAGAATTGAAAATCGCAGGCTCTGCCCATGGTGACGGTTGTTGTTGGAAAGCCGAACAATACAAAAAAATGCAAAATTATCTCGTTGAGCAGCGTTGTTGGTACGCAAAGTACGGCCGAGTTCGATGTAAGCAGCAAAGACAATTTGAAACCCGGGGAGCCCAAGTGGGCAAACTACATCAAAGGCTGCATCGCAAATTTCCCACGTGAGTTGAAATAAAGGAACTTCCACATTGACCTGCGCTCATAAGTATTTTTCAGTGCCTCTCCACTCCTCCGTGATTGCGGCTCATTCATTCCTGTACATCGCCAAATCCTGCTTATGGTGTTCCAGTCCTAATCCACACCATCACTCAATCGATACTCACCTTCCCATCGACGATTACATGGAGAAGGATAGCTCGTCTATGATTCCAATAGCCGTAAATGCACTAACTTGCGCCCCCGCATTCTATCACGAGGGTCTTATTCTCAAATCAATTATTTGAGGTAGTATTTCACGATTTCAGATGAGGTGGCTGGATTCAACGCGGCGATCGTGTCGACAGTGCCCGCGGGCTCGGGACTCAGCAGCTCGGCCGCCCTCGAGGTGGCGACCTTCACCTTCCTCGAGTCCTTGACTGACAAGACCGCCATCAAGCCAGAAGAGAAGGTATCGATATAGATCCCGTTTTTCACTTTTTTTTAACTCGTGTGCGTTCAAGATTGAACTTGTTATCGGATCATCGACATAGTATATATTTAGTTGCGTAAGTGTTTCTCATTTTCTCTGCGTGTGTTGTATGATGCACAGTGTTATTACGTGCCGAGATTGTCGATTATGTCTACACAGATTTACACAGAATCTTCAGTTCTATCTCCGGAGTACATAATGTTAGCACATTGATAGATAGGCGGTCGTGGGCGTCATCGGCTATTGAACGGCTCGGGTTCAAATCTCCATGGACTCTATGAAAGATCGACCCCTGTATTTTTCAAATATCTTTGGACTTTTTATGAACTGCTACGTAGCAATTGCAAAAGGGGAAAATCGAAAAAATACTCCAAATCACGTCCCCTTCTATAATCACCAAAAATGTTACTCAGACTGTAGGCAAGACAAAAGTTTTTGCGATTCTGCCTGAATTTGCTTGCTCCTATAGAGTTATGCGATTTCATTATAGAAGTGAAAATAGTAAAACAACTTACTGTTAGTCCCGTGGCTATTCCGAAATTTTACTTGGATCTTTTGGAGTATTGTTAAAATGGGAATGAAGCACTGAAAATCGTCCTGAGTTTGCAAAATCTGGCCAAGGACTGATTGATTGGTTGATAATAAATATTAGAGTCTAGGGGTAAGACCCCGTCAGACTCAGGAAGCAAAAATACATAAAGAGTTTTACGAGGATACAGAGCGAACTTCGTTTTCATCCAATTCGAGAAGAACGCCATTATCTCGAATGCACCATCATATTTTTGTTTGAGAACTTGAAAACGCGATGAACAAATGCAAACGATCCAATTCGCATTATATGCATTGAAACTACGGTTGCAAAACCAGCCATCGCTCCGACTCATTTTAGAAACTCCCGGCACGATTTTGGACATTTGCTCAATTTTTGATGTTGAGAATGATTCTCCAAAATTTTTCGGAATTGGGGATGAACCAATTCTCTCCCACTGAACCATCACAGAAGAGATTACTCTAAAAAAATTCAACATATGTGAACAATCAAGCCCAACAGATCAAAAACCCAGGGTGAACATTTGAGATTACTTACAAACAGATCAAGTGGCGTTCTAGCCACCTCCAAATTCCTTCCATCATCCTCAGAAATATCAATCTTCCAAACATAAGATGGAACTTACTTTTTTTTTATCATGATAAGGTCACTTCCAAATCGCTCATTTTCAGAATAGCTGTTGTTTTGATGTATTTCCCAACGTCATCAACGACAAAACAAACGTTGTCAATTGATTGTAATTCCTTCTCTGCAATAGCGCTATCAGATTTTTATCACAATTTATTGGAGATGAAATTGTTGGGAAATAATGACCCGGGATCGGCAAAAGTATGGCCAAGAAAGAAAACAGAGTCGGAGAAAGTTACAGCTCTGCAGACTATCCGGAAATATCATATTTGGAGGATGGATCATACGTAAGATATTGAACAAAGCTGGAGACAGATAGAGCTACTCAATCTGCTGATCAAGGAATTTGTTCTAGAATAAAGGACCGAACTAACGCGAAAATCGTCGTGGAATCCAATATTTTCATTCTGATATAGGTTTTGAGAATGTAGATCATCTCTTATCTTCCACTCAAATGACTTGATGTCCCAATTAGTATCTCTTGAGGAAGGAGTTTGTGGAATTGAGACCCCTCAAATCTCGCCTGAAAGTGAATTGAATAGTAGAACGACCATTGTTTTCGGGGATTTCGTCCGTTGGCTTGAGACTCTTCTCACATGAATTGTGTTGTTGTAACGGATTTACGTTTATCAGGAGGATAAAGATATAAGTTGTTAGTTTTACGTCTCGGCAGCTGCTCTTTAGAGCTCTATCCAGACGGCATCCATGTGCGTGGGGTTGAGTTACGCTCAAGCAGCGCGTCAGCAACTGCCAACTACCGATTTCACCTCGGTGAGGGGGACCTACAGTTTAAGGTGGGTTCCGAAGGTGCCGGCCGGGATTCGAACCCTGGTCTTCTGCGTGGGAGACCAAGGAATACATCCACTAGGCGACGGTGGCCTCTTATCTGGAGGATAAAGCAGCTTTGCGACTCATCTTTCTGATTTTATTTCTCTCCAGCTTAGTTCGCACTTGTGATTATATAATTCATGTCCAAAAGAATCCGCAACTCTAGAAATTGAAAAATATCACTGTCTAGTTTTACATCGTGGAAAACAGAAAAAGATTATCCACAACAGCTGAGAATTCGAGAGTCCGGACTCGAGCTACGTGATCCAGAATTGAAACGGGAAATAGTATACTATAGGTCGTAAAGCCCGGAAATGCATTTTTTTCGCGAATGAGACCCGGCGAGGAGGCGTGAAAAAACGCGTTTTCCGGGCTTGTTCCTATAAAATATATTGTAAAATTGCGCTTTTCGACGAGGCACCCATCGACAGGGTCGTATTGTAAATTCTTTTCAATCAACAGGCAGCGGCATGCCAGAGGGCAGAGCACGATTTTGCCGGGGTGCCGTGCGGCATAATGGACCAGTTCGTGTCGGTGATGGGGCGCGAGGGCCACGCGCTACTGCTCGACTGTCGGGACCTGAGCACCAAGCAGATACCCATGCTCCAACTCGGCGACGGCGTCTTCCTCATCACCAACTCGAACGCTCCGCACAAGCTGAGCTCGAGCGCGTACCGCGAGCGCAGGGACTGCTGCCACGAGGCGGCCCGCATCCTCGAAAAGCCCAGCCTCAGACAGGCCAGCATCGCCGACCTCGACGGTACGACACCCTCATCGTCTCGAACATTTATTCCAATTGAATATCATCGTTTCTATTTCATCTGTGGGATATTTTTCCGCCTAGTGAATTATCATTCTTATAAAATCATGCATATCGATTCGTATTGCTGACCTTAGATCTAGCATCGGGCCCCATCAGTATAGGAGCTTGCATTTTTTGGTTATCTTCGTAATTGGTTGCTTCAACTCCACATCCACAATGCGAGCATATTTTTTGACACCTTATACGCGCAACGATGTTCGAATTGTGGATAACACTCACAGGATAGATTTTTTGTTTTACTTTTTCAAAAGAGAAAGCCATGTGACGGTGTCAGCCAAAATCTCTGTTTTCCATTCTTTATTCTTTTTTTTCTCTCATCCACTTTCATGAAATCATACCAAAACAACTCACTTTTGGTCTACTAGACGAGATCTTTCCATTGGTGAAACCCATTGTTTCCACAGCCCCCATAAATTTTCTAGAAATCGATTTATGGGCGTGTACATCCGTATCTGTATGCGCGCGTGTGTGTGTGTGTCTTGTTCAAATTTTGTTTTCGCGAAAACTTCTACACCGTTCACCCGCTTACTCCCAAATTTTGCACACTTCTTTTCAGGACTACTATCTCAAGAGCCCACTCCATTCCCAATCCTTAATCTTGAATACATTTTGATTTACGAATGTTTAAAGAACAACCATTTCATAATTGATAATTCCATAAAACTTACATTTTATCTGTTAAATCCGTCTAACTTGTTCAAATCTTTTAAAAATCTGAAAAAATCACTCCTAACTCAATTTCATCACCCGAATCTAATCCGATCATCAAAAGTTTTTATCACCCTTCATTTTTATTCGAAAAATTAGAAAACTGTCAATCCCCCATAATCACTCAATTTCTTCAAATTTTTTTTTGAGAGACTGGAAAACCTCACTCTCAGCCTATTATGACCTCTCGAACATAAAACAATTCTCAAAAAGCTCCTATACCCTCCTTTTTCTGTTAAACAAATTCTAAATTCGTAATTCATTGTTTTGTTTTTAACTTATTGTCAATCATGATATTTTTACTCTTCTTTCACGTTGTTTTGGCTGCTAGTATTTTCCATTACATCTTACGAGGGTATTTCTAAAATTTGATTTTTGAAGCCATTTTGAGAAAGCACTTTGCTGCTCTCTTTTAGCAGCTTTTTTTTCTTTTACGAATCTTCATGGGCAGCTCCCAATTTGAACATTTCGCTCATTATCGCTCAGAATTTTCTTATCCTACGGACATGCCTATTATATTATGCATCATGTAATCGTTCTAAGAGTATAATTATTCATTTCTTTTCTGCCCGAAGAAACTGCTGCGAGGCTTCATCCTCGATAGTTCGGATTGTATTTTCTCGTTCTGTCAAGCCCATATTCGGATCGAGTGGCTACTTATGAGTGCGCTGTTGAACGATTTTGTTCGCGCAACAAAATTTGCTCGAGTTGCGCTCCCCAGAGCACGAAATTCAAATTGCCCCAATTCAATTTCTCACGGGGTGACCCGGCGTTGAATTTGGCAGTGCTGAAGGCGAAGGGGGCGAGCGAGGTGATGATACGGAGGGCCCGACACGTTGTGACGGAGATAGCGCGGACCCTGGAGGCGGCGAGCAGCCTCGAGAGCAACGACTTTGCGCGCTTCGGGCAGCTCATGAACGCCAGCCACGACTCGCTGCGCGACGACTACGAGGTCTCCTCGCCGGAGCTCGAGTCCCTCGTCGGCATCGCCCGCGGTGTCCAGGGCGTCCTCGGCAGCAGGCTCACCGGCGCCGGATTCGGCGGCTGCACCGTCACCCTGCTCAAGGCCAGCGCCGTCGACCAAGTCATAGCACAGATCAAATCAAAGTTCGTATTATTCACCTGGTTTTTTTTAATTCTATTTTTTCGGTAAACGAGGATCTTGTTTTTACTCACATTGCGCGGCCGTAGCGAGCCCGAACCTCGGCCCGAACCCTGCGATTCATCATCTATTGCCTCGTCAACGATTCATCTCAATTTATACCACGCCCCTAACCGATTATCAATAACAAATAATTCACCATTGATTCTCATACATTCATTCTTCAAACAAACTTCCATAGTTGGATCTCTATCGACCACTTCAGCAACGATTTTTCATTAGAAACCGGAGCCCGGAGAGATTTTAGTGAGTCTCTTAGGAGCCTCCTACTGAGAATGATTTAGGGCAGCACCTCCCAACTTGGATGCCAATAGAAGTAGAAGTAGGAGAAGAACAGGAAATAATTTTTTCGTGGACCGTGACAAAGAACGTGATCTCAATTTTTTCTCATGGTTGTGATCACGTTGTTGGACTTTTGTGATCACATGAAACTTTGTCACGAAGCTTGTCACGACCGTCTGTCGTGATTTTGACTACATTTTTGGGGGAACCGGGATTGCAAAACCGGTACCCCTTCAAAGTCCAAAAAACCGGTACCCCCTCAGAGTCGAAATCACGACAGATGGTCGTGACAAGCGTCGTGACAAACTTTTATGTGATCACAAAAGTCCAAAAACGTGATCACAACCATGACAAAAAATTGTGATCACGTTCTTTGTCACGGTCCATGACAGGATTATTGTGAATAGGACCGGAGTCTTGCTCTTTTTTTTAAACGAATTGAATGGTTCGTGATGAGCTTCATGCAATCTTCATCTGAGAGCGAAACACTGTCGTGCACAGGAAAGCAGTATCTCAAAGTTGAATCACTTATATTACATTGTTGATTAGCTTTAAGAGAAGTTGCAACAATACTAACAACTAGAGGACCAACCTTGTGGATCACGGATTTGTCCAAAACTCTGGGAATCATCTTGTTTCGGTGAGAAATGAAGATATCCCAGAGGGTCTAGACCAATAGGCCCTGTGTTCCGAAATACAGCTATGGACATTAGCATCGCTAGTATACCTATATATGTGGCTTTTTGATACGGGCCTTTATGGGCAATGCTAATGTCCCTGGCTGTATCTCGGAACAGAGGGCCTGTTGGTCTAAACCCTCTG
>JAPYYZ010008532.1:0-13921 GCA_030522705.1 Eretmocerus eremicus
ACGAGCACTTTCTCCGCATGGCGCGGCGCGGTGGCTCGCTCAACGAATCGCTCAATTATATATGCCACGAACTCAATACTCATTTCTTTTCATGCCGTTGGGAGATGAGGAGCGTTAGGAGACTTTGTAATTGGGCCGAAATTCCTCCGTCTATTTAGATCAATGATGGCTCAAGATCGCCACGACGACGACGATCTTCTTTGATAGCGAATTTTGCGAGCTTGAAAGAACTCGCCATTCTCTCTCGAGATGAGCCCTGCGAGAGAATGTAGGTATACTGCTAGGATCTGCTATTTGATTCATTAGAGGCTGACAGAGCGAGATGTAAAGGAATCTCTGGGAGCCGCATCTCGATTGAAACCCAAGAATATTCGTAAAATCGAAGAAAATAGAGGTATCTTGACCCAGTGAGAAAAATGCAGATTTGATGGTCGGTATGAGAACATGTGCAGGAGCACGTCGTATCAAAACATGTTCATATGAATCAAAGATGGAACGTTGGAGTTTCGCAGTCTCTGGATGTAGAATGGAAATCATGTCCATGCCCCAAGTGATTTTTCTCGTGCAAATGTTTTGATGGAATTGAATCAGGGAATGTTTCGAGTATTCAACAGTTTAGCCCTGTAATCGGAGTTAAACGGATTTTTCACGGACTAATACAGAAGGGTAAGGCAATGCACCGAGAGCTATCGGTTGACAGCAAAATTTGACCGACGTGCAAGCCATAGCTCAGTTTTTCTGGTTCCTATTTTGGACATGGTCTATTGTAATACATCGACATACATAGTAGGAGATAAGGATAACGAGTCGACCATGACTGGTATAAACCCAAACAATTGACACACAGCCTCTTTTTACTGTAACAAATGATTGCGCAAATTTTGCACGCCATGTAGAATTTTTTGGACTTCTTAAAATAGACGATTCAACAGAAGTGGCAGCGCTACCAGCGCAGGTTCAACGAAAATTACGTAGGTACCGTCGGTTTTTATGCAAGCAAACATAGTTATGAGGCTGGCGAGAAACAAGTTTGTACAGATCTTGGACTTTGTATGGCTACTACGCTTATAAAAGTGTTTCTCTCTTGATTTCGCGAGCAAGAGAATGAGAGAAGGTAGGTTCCGCGTGTGTATGTGACACTTGAAAATGTACGTAAACTCTGTTGCACGAGACATACAGTATTTGCAATAGTATTGTGTTCCATGAGCCAAAACTGACATCTTCGAGTTTTTTGTCATGGTCGAACGAGTTGGAAGAGTTGTTGTGTTTTTTATTTCATACATGTCGTTGGAGCAAACATTTGAGCCTTTGTACACTCATCGAGACGCCCACAGCTCGCAGTATCAACGACTGTTGGGTGAATATCAAAGATGAGATAGGGTTGAGAACGACGGGGTCCCCGAATTCTCGATGATCATGGCAAGGAGGGAGATCGGAGGCAGCTGTCTGCTGGGCACGAGTGTGGGGTGGAGGCCCAACTTCGTAAAACACGCGATTCGCGAACCAAAGATTCCTCGACAAAAGAAGTGCCAGGTATCAAAACCTTGAAATGGAGAATCGTCACATGAAGAACTCGAATGGGATTCACGTTGATTGGAGCACCTACCCTCACTATTATATCATAAGGATCATCAATGAACATGCTAAAATCGATCGACCTGGGCCTCGTCTACTTCGACTCACAATTTCGGTCAAGCAAACTCGCTTTCGGTCCAAAAAACTCGTAACAATAATGGAGAAAAATCTTCCATGTCTTGATTCTCAACTCTCTCACGTTTGCTTCGCCGTACTTTCAGATCTTGTTCTTTCTCAGGATGGCAGCCCAGACCACCTGCTGACTCGAATGAGTCGCGAGAGACGCGCGCGAAGGCGGTACAAGATGACCCAGTGATCTGGACTTGGATGCTTCTGTTGAACAAAACCTCAAGATAAGGGAAAAGAATGAATGGGACAAAATTGAAAACCGAGGTGGAATTTCATGTTATAAATAGAAAATCGTTCGTCTGAGCAAGAATATTGAGCAAGTTTGAGCACAATCATTGATCACTTAAGAAAAACAGAGGAGCGAGGTGGTTATCTAGCGCGAATCCAATGCAAGGAGTTTTCCACGGGTCAATTTGCCTTCTCAAGGTTTACGTAGCCGACAATTCTCGTCCCAAGGCATCTTTGGTACCTGCAGGAGTTGGAGCGGCTGTCTATATGGCGGCGGCGGCGGCGGCACCTGCCTCTCGCGCGCCCGCCCCTCTCCTCGCATCCTGTCCGTGCAACAGACGTACTCGCACGTAGCTACTCTCGGATTGGCATCAGCAGTGCACGATCTCGGGCCGCACCGGGGAACCGCGCTCGAGGGGCCGGCACGGCGACGAGTCGCGACGATCCTCGGTTCGCTCGCCCAAAGTCGCACCCGTGCCTCGTCTCCGCGCGAAATCTCGGACGCGCGCACGAGCGTATGGGCGTGAGCAACGCTCTCGGGGACGCGCGTACCTTGGACGGGAGCGAGAGGCTGCGCTCGCTGGACCGCGCGCCCGGGTATCAGCCGCGACGCCGCGGGCACGGCTCGGCCGGGTGCGTCGGCGGCGGCCGCGCAGCTGTGCGAGCCGTCGCGGCGGGCAGCGGCCGAGCCCCGCTGCTGGCCATCGTCGCCGACGGCTGGTTCCTCCTCTGTTCGGCGGCACGAAACTCGCAGCGGCTCGAGTGGACCGACCCGAGATCTCGACTGATCCCGACTTGCTGCAGGCTGCCCAGAGGGCCAGGGCGTGCACCGAGCCACCCGCGCGCAGCACAGCGACCCGCACACAACGCGCACATACACCAACTGCTGCAAACTGACACCAACTGACACCGACGCGACTGCGTCCCTCTCCGCGTAATAATCTCTCTCTCCTGAACTCTCCTCTCCCCCCCCCCTCCCAATCGCTCACTCTCGCGGGCCGTGCACATGCAGCGCCATCGCATCGCGCGTACATTACAATTTTACGCCTTGTACGTTGGCGTTTTAGACACGAGTATCTTACTCCGAGATACACCGGAGTTGTTATTTATGCGCGAGTACTACAGCGGGGTGGCCCACTCGTCCCGTAAAATGAATGGGCCGATTCAAGAGTTCAAGACGGTTCGAGAGACATGCGAGTGCCAAGATCGCCGACGCTTGAGTGATCCAGAGTGCGTGACAGTCAGCTCATCGATCGGACAAGGCAACAGCTGCACGACAAACTGCATAAAGCGCGAGACGCGCCCTCCGCATTGTTCCGGTCAATCGTCCGCTCGCGCTCATCAATCAAATGAATTGCCATTCAATTTACCCTCGTGCAACGACCCGAGCACGGCGATTGGCATTCCTTGACACAAGCGAGATCTGAAATCATCGGGAACGAGATCGAAACGTATATCAGAAGAATAATTTGGTTTTCATCAACAAACACTATAAATATATCCAGATCTTCAAGGACAAGCGTTGACAAAACATTTTGGCTCGATGGATTACATCAAAATAGATCCTCAAACGCATGTTAATACTTATCAAAATCCCAATGATTCAAGTGAACGACACTTCTGAGTGCTTCGCAATCCGAAATTAAGGCGTTTGCGAAATGTTCCGGCGAAGATCTCAAAACCAATGCCTTCCTCTTCAATCGGTTACTGGATCTCCGTGCTCTGACATGGTTCATTGAAATCGGCATGAATCATTCACCCGCTGGGCGTCTCGGGTAATGTTTGCTGAGAGACCCGTGGAAAAGAGTACGGTACGTGGCCACCGATGGCCACGGTGCACCAGTGGTACATGCTTCCGGTGAGCACCGGTCGATCAGAAACAAGTATCCCAAGTTACGTAGCCTTAGATGGATTCCAGGGAAAACTACGGCATGTTTTAAAGGGCCGAGAGGGAGCGAAATTGACAGAGACGGAGTTGACATTTCGCCTTAAGGCCATGTCGGGGCCGTGCGCGTCGAGAAACTGGGAAAGTTTTTCCCGAATTCGTTTAACACTTTTTTGATTTGGGTCAAAATACAAGTCGACGAATGTTTGTTACTGTGTAACTTGATTTCGTCTTCTCTCCGTTTGGCCGAAATCGCAATGGTTTTTGAGAAAATTGGGAATAACTTGAGCTCTTGATTACGCATATCGAGTATACCTATATACACTCGCTGTAAAATTTTTCCCAGATTTCTGGAATGCACTTCGATTCCGGTCGACCGAAAAGAAGACGAAACCCAGTTAAATACTAACAAACATTCATCAACTCGTATCTCGACCCAAATCGGAAAAGCATTCGTGGAATTCGGGAAAAGCTTTTTTGACTCTGTGTGCACCGGCGTGCACGGCTCCGACATGGCCTTCAAATGCTCTCACAAGTCGAGGACTAACCGTGGACTCTTTTCCGCACATATTTCACCTAATGCCACCAAATACTACGAAAAAATGCGTCTCACAAAGCGGAACAGTGTCCAGGGAAGTGGCAAACAAGGGGGGGGGCGGAATTAACATTTTCGCCCAATTACCTCTTAATTATCCAATACCAAAGTCAGACTCAAACTTAATCGCTCACAAACATATCACCCATGTAAGTTAGGTACAGATCAAATGCACTCTAGAAAATTTTAACCGCGATGATTGAAACTCGCGGAGGCTTGATCGAACCTCGGATGCAGAGAATCCCACTTTCGGCGGAATTACTCATATTTTTCATTGAGTGTCTCTTGAAAGGTGTAAAAATGCCTTCGCTTGGAATCCAATCGAGAATTAACGGATCGAAATTGAGCCATTAGTGCAGAAAACACCTCATCAAGAGCGCGAAAAACTGTAACGCATTCTAAATGATATCGAATAAATAACCATTTCCCAACACACCAATGGTGAAAACGACGGAAGAATTCATTATCTCTGCCTTCTCTGTAGTTGATTCTCAAATGGTTTGCGTACACGAAAAGAATGGAGCGAATCATGTGAGCTGCGAAAAAATACCCATTGCACCAACGAAGCAATTGAACTTTCATTACACGTATGAGCTCATGTATGTTGCACGAGTGAAAGCTCGTACTTTTAGGCTAGTGCCGTATGAGACGTGGAACGTTGACAGCTTGGACCCCTACCTCAATTCGATTTGAATCGATGTTTTTAGGTCGAACGTGATTTTTGACTTGCTTCAAAGCAAACATTCGACTTTTTACGTACAGCATTGTTCATGAATCCTTCCGTGATTCGATAAACAACAGAGTAAGGTGGGTGTATTTTCATGGTAACTGTATGAGTGGTCTCATCAAAACCCTAATTATTTGCGGCTTTAACATTGAAGAATCGTACGAAAACTATTGAAGAATATAGAACGAATCTGCCATGAGCTAGCCAAAAGTTATAAAGAATCGTCTTTGCGCCATCGTAACAAAAACTCTCTCTTAGTTGATGATGCGATTAACTCTCCGAGTTAATGATGGCTATTACTTTGGTCTAAATAGCTCCTTGATACCCAATCCGCAGATTTTTCTCAAAACCTAGTTTATCGATACGTAATCAGTGATATAAATTTTGTTTCTTCTGTGCTACTTCAATTCCTTCCCATTCTCAGAACCATTTTCTTTTTAGGAAAAAATAAACTACGGTACATTGAATTTTTTGTAACTTTTTTCATAATGGTTTTCATGTCCCGAATCGCAAAGTTCAAGTCTGAGTTGAGCAAAACAAATGAAACTGATAGCTTGTGTGAAACTGCGCCCATAAACTTTTCGACCGATAGCAACTGCTTGGGTTCAACGAGCATACTACCAATGATAGTTACAAAAGAAATTACATGCGAGCATCAAATTGCTGAAAAAACTATTTTGAAACCAAGGGAATAACTGCAATGACCGACAAACAAAATGTTTCTAGAAATGTCTAGGATAAGCACTACCTAACATCTACACTTCCCATCGACACGCAACAGAGCACGGATGAAATCTTTCTGATTCTCTACTGTTTGTAATTGGCTCATTCATTCTGTGAAAAGCGTGAAAGATGATAGTTCTTTATTAGCTTGACATGAATTATACACATTTAATAAAATAAAAACTTCTATGGGGACCAAACAGCTTAGCATTGATTACTGGTCACACTTAAAATACACTATTTGACAATGTTTTTGATGCATAACCATTACTTTGCGTTGAATGACTGCCCTATTTCGTGAAGAGATGTGATTTAAACAACGCCAATTTCACTTCAAATAAAGAAAGACGAAAACAAATTGAGCATCAAGATTTTGAAAGGTTTGCGGCGAATTATCCGATAATGTGTCTCAATTGTAAATGAACATTCTTTTGAAAACAACTCCTGGGTCGAAGCTCACTGGTGGGTCCTGCTTTTTTTACATTGTGGGTCGATTCGCACCAGCCAACGTAGAAACTTCGAGAGAAACTTCCAATGGTCCATACTTCTAATACAAAATCCAAACGATATTGTATGAGCCAAAAACACTGTATCACCAGGCTTGGACAAATTACGCCAGAAATTGCCGCCTTTGAGATACTTCTCAAAAATTCAATCAAAGGATTTATTCGCATCATGGATCGAGTCACAATAACCTCAGCGTATTCAGTGCATATATTATCCAGATCCTCGTGAAGAATACTCTAGGATAAGCAAGTATATATTTCATTCTGATGGCTGAAAGATTCACCGATAAGTGATCATTTCAGAGCTTGAGAGAGAAGTTACGTACAGATAATGATCTTTTCACATTTTTCAGTATATTCATATGGTTTCGCAAAGTTTCAAAGGTCTCTACATATTATCAAGAGAGATGCTTTCTTGCTATTTAACGAATTTCTTGTGTATCCAAGAGAAAAGTACAATGCGTATATTGACGCGCACAGTCAAGATGCTTGATCATTTGCAAATGAGAACGATGTGAGCTCAAATTTCACAGTTCGGTTGTCTGTAAATAGGTGCAGAAGGGTAACTTCCGAGGAAGCTTGAATATTTGGAGTGCAAACATTAGCGAAAGTGAATCCCCGCAATTTAGACTGGAACTCCGATTTCGAGCTCCGCACAGGACAAATGTTGAGCGAAACCCAACAATTTTTTATGATAATTTGAATTTCCTGATAATATACCTATCTCAATTTTCCGTAACCTCTGCGGAATCTTCCAATTCCTTGATCATTTTCGGAAGAAAACTCACATGATTTCATGCGAAATTTTACATTTATATCAGGAGAAGTCTATGTTAGTCTTACATTGAAATCCATCACAAATTATAAGGATCTTACTTGCACATGTAATATACAACTGCGCGCCAAAACTTTCAATGGCGCTCTATCTCACTGAGCGTGAAATTATTTCCAAAGAGAAACTGATTAATTCAATTTTTTCTCTTTTGACCGCGGCAGAGTGAAATAGAAAGTCCCCAGTTGTGCGATTCTTTTGTAAGTTATGTACGATACATTCTAGATTCAAAGACGGGCCAAAATCCTTGCAGTGGTTGGAAAATGTTGGGAAATCAAGAAATGAGAAACCTCAATCTAAACTCGAAAATAATAAATAAATGAATACAGATCGGCCATATCCGATGTACGCCTACCCAAAAAAAATGTCGCGAAAACAGCTAATCTGCGATGGTAGTGGAAAAGATCCGTACTTCTCGATTCAAATATGTGGTGGCAAGTCACGAGGGGAGTCATGTATTCGAATACTTGGAAATCGCTTACCTTTAGTGCTAAAAGATAATATTTAAGACCGCAGGGGCTAGCGCTCAAGCATTTTAAAGTCTACGACATTAGCACTAACGAGTAGAGGGTCAACCTTGCGGATCACGGATTCGGCTAAAACTTTGGGAATCATCTTGTTTCGGTGAGAAATGAAGATATCTCAGAGGGTTTAGGAATCATCTTGTTTCGGTGAGAAATGAAGATATCTCAGAGGGTTTAGACCAATAGGCCCTCTGTTCAGAGATACAGCTGTGAACATTCGCATTGCCCTGGGTAGAAAAGCGAATGTGAGATGGCCAAAAACTAGCCATAACTGGACGATTTCTGTCCAGTTCGGCCAGAAACTGGCTAGTTATGGCCCATTCCTTGCCAATTTTATTTTCATTTTCTACCAGGGTGCTAGTATACCTATCCATATGAATTTTTAACACGTGCCTACATGAGCAATGCTATAATGTCCCTGGCTCTATCTCGGAACAGAGGGCCTATTGATCTAAACCCCCTGAGATATCCTCATTTCTCATCGAAACAAGATGATTCCCAAAGTTCTGGCCAAGTCCGTGATCCGCAAGGTTGACCCTCTACTTGTAATTAGCTATAATTATGAAAAATAGTATACATAGATGTACTAAGAAAGCAGATGTCTTAGGCTAACTCTAAGACGTTTGAGCGTAAGTCTCTGGGTATTAGATTTCATCTTTTAGCGTTAAGAGGAAAGGATTTCCGAATTATCAGACGATCCATGATCCAAGAGTCAGTATCTACACATTCACGCTGAAGAAGAAAGCGCCAGACTATAGGGACGCAACATGGGATCAGCTTTCCCGTCGCGTTGACACAATAATCCCACACTCTGCACTATAGAGCAACACATCACAGCGTTCGGCCGCAGTGGGCCGTAATAGAGCCAACAAAGACATGTTCTGGAATTTTGACCATTGAATGCGACGGGAACATATTTCATTCATTTTGTGAGAGCGTATAGACTGCAATATAGGCGACAGCAAAACTGAATGACGACGGTTGGACGATGGGACAAAATGAATTGAATTTTTTCCTTTTAGAGGTTTCGCACGAGGTTTCGCGAGCTAACTTCAGTCGAGACCATTTTTGGATGCTTCGGGCATTCGAACTTCTAATGTGACCAATGAGTGAAGTCGTGCACCTGAGAACGCACCTCATCTGAAGAAAGTGTTGATTAATTTAGATTCAGCAGAGCGCAATAACTTCTGACAATAAGTTCTCTACTGTGTCAAAGAATTTTCTTTTTTCATTTTGATTTCTGAAACATTTGATGTTGATGAGTGTGTAATATTTTTGATGAAAATAGTAACTTCTGTAAGGCAGCTTCCCTGGACTGCAAGCATCGGAAAAAAATAACCAACAAAATGAGGCAACCAATACATACAAGGTATGGGCTCCACTGGCTATTCGGATTCTTTTTTCACTTATTAATCTGGTCTTACTACCTCCGGTTCAAGATGTATAATAAACACCAACAAGACTCTTCGAATCAAAGCAATTGATACTCAAGTGGTATACATCTGTGACCATTTTACTCAGACAATCCGCACCCTCACAGAATCGTAGGATATCATTTTGTACTAAAATTAGCAGAGGAAAAATACTTGTGGATTATTTTTCATGAGGATAGCTAAGACTGTGGCCCTCATATTGCGGTGATGACTGAATCAATAACTTTCTTTAGATTGAGAGCATGCAACAGATAACTGAAATCATCTTGAGTTGTCGTCAAAACACTTTGTTGTTGTAAGACATAAATGTGTGATGCAACTTAAAAGATTCATTTAGTGTCATATCTCATCACGATGAATGTCTCTTTTCACCCTAAATAAATTTAGATTATCATGATTCCAGTTATTTTACTTACTATCTCTAATAATGAGCATTTATTACAGTGCAAGTAATGTGCTCTTATATGCATGTCCGACACAAAAAGGCATCTCTGTAAAGATGCTTTTGCTATGTATGTGTCAGAGTTACAAATCTAATGTTCATAAAAGCTTGATCAATCTAACCATGTACCAATTACTACTGTGGTTGAGGCTGGAATAGACCTCAGCACAGACAATAGGTAATCGTACATACATATGTTCCTCTCACACCACACCATTTATCGTAAGCAAGTGTAAAACAGTTCAAAATGAGAGTGAGTCAATCTAAAAGAATTGGCATTGAGACTCTGAGGGCGATGATGATATGAATTAGGCGATAAAGATAATGCTGGATAGGTAAGTAAAGCCGAAGGTAAGTAATTACATGTAAATACACGTACCTTGCGTATTTTGAGGTTAGAGCAGCCGCGCCCTTGAATGATTCTAGCAATCGTGCGGCAGATCACGACTTTAGAATCGAATTTTGCGGTGTGATGTTGATGAACACGGACAATGATCATCAAGAATCAGTGATGCGATGAAGGCTTGGACGATAGCCGAGCTGGACTAAAAAGCACATCAGTAATCAGCTGCAGCGGACGAAGATATCGCCTGCCTGTAATGGATCCTACACCATCACATCACCACAAATTTCATTCTGTGTCTCAAAGCTTGCACTTTTCTCTTCCCACTTCAGGTCATGGGGCAGCAATAGAATATTGGCTCACCGTATGCGTTTCTTCCATCAAAAATTACTGCGATACACTGCGATGTAGACATCCGATGCATCCCATGCATCCCGCTGCATCCCGCGATGCCACAAGTTGTGGAGCCGTGCGCCTATAACTGGTTGTGTTGTGTGCGGTTGTGCATGTGCGGGAGCTGAAGCGAGTGCGCTCGTTGAAATTGAACGTGAATCTCATAATAATCCTGAACTTTTTGACTTATTGTTGATCTTGCGGGACGGTGAGGGAGAATGAATCAATTCCCATAAAATTTCATGGAAGAATTCTCTTTATACCTCACTCTCATCAACTTTTCGATGGAAGCTAAACTGAATAAACGTACTCTTCTGCGCTTGAATTAAAATTCTTGTAGCTATGACGATTTAAATAAGAAGAATAGTCCCAGCATGAGCTCCACGAAACCTTGTGGGCGAAACGTCGCAATTGAAAAGAAAAATTTATTCCATGCAATTTTTTGGGAATTGATTCATTCATCACCCTCACCGTCCTTCAAGATCGGCGATAGGTCGAAAATTTCAGTGTTTGCAACTTCAAGGACGAAAAAAGCCTAAAACTCTTCTTATTTAATAATAATCTCTATCGTTTGATCGTGGTAAAATATACAGAATATACAAAGATATACCATTTTTTTGTTTATTGGATGTTTTAAGTGATTTGCAAAAAACCTCCAACGTTGGCGGGCCAATTTAATTCTATCCGTACACATATCCACCCACCAAATGACCCATTTGAACATTTTCTCGGAAAAGAGATTGAATGAAATTTTTTTACTATTCTAGAAGGTTTAGAATTCGAAAAATTATTTCCAACCCCCTGTTTTGCATTTGAATTAATAATATGTGAAACATGGAGGGCGTCGTCGCGTTAACAGCCCATGTTAAATTGGCTTACAAGTTTTTCGTGGAGCTGTAGTTCTTCTAATTGAAAACGAATTTTCATAATTTGCCCATTTTGACAATACAGCAGAATCAATTCCAAAATCAACAAGATGTCACACTTCATTCGGATGGCCCATAACTCATTTATAGGACAACGTGACAAAACTCGCCGAATTCACATTTTGACACCGAAACTCGAAAAAATTTGAAGAATGATATACATCTTGAGGATGGAGCTAGTGAACAGTGCAGCGTATTATATGTACTATTATATGTCAGTAACGTAGAGCACCGAATACATAAGTACACTAAAAATGTGGAAGAAGCTTTCACCTCAAAATCAGTCATTTTCATTGATCAGTTATTGATGTGTTGATATGGGAAATAAATTTGATAGATTAAAAGCTTCAATTTGAGTTCCAATAATATGTCTTCCTAATCGCAATACCCGACAAGCTACCGATGTCGTCGTAATTTGCTGTTTATTTTAGAATCGATTAACACGAACTGGCAATAGTAATAACCCAACTTACGAAATTTCTAAATAATCAAAATAACCACAATACAGTTCTACCAAAAGTAATCATTGCTTTATGGTCGAATGCCGATTTTACATGGATCGTTAATATTACCGAAGCACGGGTACATGAATTAGTTACATCTGAACTTTCAAAAGTCTTAACATTCAAGGAAAATAATTTTTTTCAATTTAAATTGAATGCAAATTTTAATTTGTAAAGTCACAAATGTATAAATCACCGTCCGCCGGGTGAATTCGTATGCGAAGCAGGATATTTAATACAGCTTCATGAAATCTCAATAATGAAGTAATAAGTTCTATTCTTAGTCATGGCAAGCTAACGAGTTTCATCCGAATACTCCGATCCCTTGTACCAAAGAACTTTCAATGAGGCAAACCCGAGAAATCTATCATTTACTGTCTAATCGAACATTTTGTTCATAATATTACAATTATTTAAATATATAATTACTTTTTACCATGTCAGAAATATATTTTGGAAGAAGGAAAAGCTTCTCGGATACCGCAGGAGTGATCGGCTTGTGAACGGGCTCAGTTTATAGTAGATATCGTTACGAATTGAAATTCGTTCCCAAGAGCTGGAGATTTTTAGTAACAACAAGGTTGATGATAATTTTGTGTTTATTTTCGCAATAGTAAACAATAGGTACTCTGTGAACTTCTTGCAAAACAATCCAATTTTTTCCTTCAGTTCGGCAAGCTCTCAAAGTTGACTGGAAAAAATAAGAGAGAATAGCTGATTTTCACTTGAGATCGCACGTCATATTTCAATTAATTTTTATTGTAAGCATCAATGAGGAGTGACTCAAATAATATCATCAAGACTTTTCTATAGATCTTGGCGATTTTTTTCCGTCGGATACACTTTGAACTCAGGTGTCTATAAATTTTTCTCCTCTAGTGGGTTGGTTGACTTGAGTATGTTTTTTCATAATTTATTTCTGAGGACTATCAACGGTATTGTCAACCAAGGTTACTTTGATCGCCGAGAGGGTTTTTTGGAATGGAAAAAATTGACTCATGAGGCCACGCTCGTTGTGGTGAATTATCTCGGGAACCTAAAACCAATCACTCCCATATATGGAGAGCAAAAACAATTATCTGCGTCCGTAAGATTCGCTCTAGTACAGATATCTGGTCGATGTTATGCCAATATCTTCAAAAGGTCATTATTTCATTCGGATTTTTTTTAACTTTGTTGATTGCGTTTCTCTAGATTTGCGTTAAAATCGAGATTATCATCTACTGAAGTGTCTCTCATGGTCAGAGTTCATTGTTCTTGCATAGCACAAGGGGGAAAGATTGATTTTTCGATTCTCAAGACGGTTTACCGTATCTAGCGTGGCCTCACAAATGATTATTATCATTATTATAACTTTTTTTTCTGGAGTATTCCAAAGTTTTCCTCGCCGTTCAATGTGAACCCGGATGACAATAGGTGTTTTTGTCAACGTAAATACGAATTGAGGCGTTATAGTGCATGATTTTCTCTTTTCAGAATTTTTACTGTCGCTAACTCCGTGGGAGATTTTTTCAACTCTCTTGACTGTGTCCACGAAGCCCCGTGAAATTTCTTTAGAAAAGACTGCAGTTCTCAGGAAGCCCATAGCAAACTCGTTTGATTGGTGATTCAAGTTACTCTGGTCCACTACTGCCGTGGATATTAGTAACTGGAAATTTTCTTGGAAGGATCCAAGGAATTTCCAAAGAGCTTCCTCGTATATATGAGCTGAGAAATTAGGAAATTCCCAGGAAGCTACCTGAGAGCTCTCGGGCAATGTTCTAGAGTTATTGGGAATTGACGAAAAACTTACTAAGAACAACCTTGCCCGCTGGGCGAGCAGTGCTCCCGAAAGTAGGGAATTTTTATCAAAAGCTGCTTCCAGAGTAGGAGTATCACTGATCAAACAGTTCACACAAAAGATTAACTCCCCGACCGTCTTTATATTTACCATGGTGGATGAGCGCACTCTCCAATATTTTGTGTTAACTTCAGTTACATGTAAGAATCTGGAAAAATTCAGAAAATTCTTGAAACGTTGGAGTAACAAATTGCCACAAGAAAATTGACAGAGGCCTGGTCAGTGGCTCTCGGCGAGTGGCGTGAGCCGAGAGGCCGACCGACGGTCTGTCACACAAAACTGATTGTCTTCGACTCGTCACGACACTATCACGCCTT
>JAPYYZ010008543.1:0-12898 GCA_030522705.1 Eretmocerus eremicus
TAGTGTAGATCAGTTGGCTGGAATATTTTACCAGAAGATATCTAGATCATTCAAAGGAAGCGAAAAATCCTCACATCTTTACGTTAAGGAGTAGTTATACATATAACATCAATCCAATTTGATTGACATTACCAAATAGTCTACTGCCACCGCATGGAAGAGAAACGAGAAAATTATCAGCAAGTAACAAGGAAACTGAGCAATGTCACTGCTGGAATTATTTGACAGGTAAGTAAGCCGGTTCATGGAAATCTGAGGAATCCACTGAAACGAACCATAATTCCAGCAGCAATGGAACGTTCAGAGTTTCGTTAGTTCAGGTGAGCATAGGGAGATTCTCACCCGTAATGTTCTGCAAGAAGACGATAGGCGTCTTACGCTGGGCGCAGAGCTGTATGAAGTGGGCGCCCTTGAGAGCCGACTCGGAAAGCAGGACCCCGTTGTTGGCGATTATGCCGACAGGAAAGCCGCAAACGCGGGCGAACCCCGTGACCAATGTGGTGCCGTAGTTTTTCTTGAACTCGTGCAAGTTCGAGCCGTCGACGAGTCTGGCGATGACCTCGCGCACGTCGTAAGGTCGCTTCAGATTCGTGCCGAGGATGCCGTAAATCTCGTCTGTGGGAAAAGCCGGTGGATCGTATTTACTGTGCACTTCGAGCTCCGGCTGGAGACGACGGTTCAACTTTGACACGATGTCCTTCGTTATGTGTAATGCGTGAGTGTCGTCTATGGCCAAGTGATCCGTCACTCCAGATACCCTGAGGAATTTTGAATATTGTATATTGGAGATAGTCTGGCGTATTGTGGAAGGTAAATCAGGATAATTTGATCGGTCCTGATCATAGAGGTAGAGTAATTTATTGAGTATGGAAACGAGGACTGTTTAGGCAAAGCGATGGGAAGAACTTTTTCACGAGGGGAGTGACAGGGTAATAATTATCGTTAGCAAAGATCGTTTCTTTTTGTGGTTCTGAAGCGCTGCAATACTAATTTTGGGCTGAAACAGATATTTTAATAGTCTAACTGTCGATTGAAATACGCTGCTAAAAATGTTCAGCAGCATGCATTCTAGAAGCGACTGTAAACAGCAAATTTTGAAAACGTGTTACTTGAAAAGATTCCTCGAAATTCCATGGGGCCGTATGAAGGTTCATGGGATTGCGTTGGTAACTGTTCCCCATATGATCCAATGGGGTATTATAATGTAGTCCTCTACGAGGTTCTATACAGTCCCGTGGAAATCCACGGGATGGTATGATTTTACCCAACCGGGTCCTATGGGATCTCACGGGGTCCAATAAGATGGTATAGGATCCAATGGTGAAAAACCCTGGTAATATTTCTGACATTTGAAGGATTTTCTGTCTCCATGCAGGCCTTGCCAAACAAGGAGTGATGGGGGAAAATGTCAGAAAAGGTCCGAAAAGATGTTTTGTCTCGAATAAAGATTCTAAATATCCTAGAAAAGAAGACATTTTTTTCGGTAATGGTACTATGGGACCACATTGGATGTCAAGCGATAGGATGGGAACAAGTCCCAATAAACTACTTTGAGATCCTGAGAATGCTTTTTGATAAGGATTTGTCATGATAGGAATGAGAATAAAAATACCAAAAGGGCAGAAAAAGGGCAAAAAAGGTGCTCTCACTGGATAAAATCAAAATTCTGAGCCCATTAATCGATAAAATGTGAGAAAAAATTCTTCTCATACAAATTTTGCAGAGTTGCCAAGTAGTGAATTCAAAATAAAAATGCAGGCTATTAGATATCACTTAATACGACCGAAAATTCGTGTGATTGGAGGCTTTAGAGGAAGATTCGGTCTAGCAGTCGGGGAATACGTACTCACTGTGAAGTCTCGCTCCACCCAAATCTTCAGCCGATACATCCTCACCTGTTGCAGCTTTCACAAGAGGCGGCCCCGCTAAAAATATTGTACCTTGATTTCGTACTATAACATTTTCATCGGCCATAGCTGGAACGTAAGCACCACCTGCGCAGAGTTTTTAGGGTGAAAATGCAGACTTATTAGATCGCATTTACTGTCTTCAATAAACGTATCAGCGCGAGTTGAGCTCTAGAACATGACCGAAAAATTATTTTATTGGCACATAGGACCAACCAGCGGTGCAGCTCCCCATCACAACTGCTATCTGAGGAATTCCAGCTGCGCTCATATTTGCCATGTTATAAAATATACGCCCAAAGTGATCTCGGTCTGGGAAACCATCTGCTTGTCTGGGCAAGTTGAGACCACCGCTGTCCACCAAGTATATGCAAGGTAGGTTATTCTCTGCCGCGATTTCTTGGGCTCGGAGTTGTTTTTTAATCGTGATTGGGTAAAATGTTCCACCCTTGACTGTAGCATCATTGACTATAACAACACATTCGGTACTGAAAAAATTTAGACCATCAATATCTAAGATTGGAAATCATTGCATTTACACGATCCTATCTCAGTTGTTTTCTGTAGGAATGAGTACGCCAATCTAACGGTATCAAGAAAGTGGTGGATATTCTATGCGAATTCTATAAATCATGGAAACCCTCAAGCTTGAAGAAAAAGAAATGCATGCATCATCGTTGCACTGGACCTCCTTTTTACTTCCATCTCTACATTTTCATGAAAAAAAAAAAAAAAAAAAAAAAAAAAGGGAGAAGAAACTGGCAAACAAGCAACTAACCTCGGGAATAATGCTATTTGGGTTGAATTATATTAAGAGTATACCAAGTATAGGGATATCTTCCTCTCGGTCTTGCCGAGTGAACCACCTGAAGATCCTTTCAAGAGGATAGAATGTTTATATTGGTTTCGGAAATATACCAATAGCTGGGATATTGTCATTCCAGGGAATTAGATCAGTACTCCTGCGTCACGACGAACTTCAAGGAACAAGATTTGATCTTGTAAGAATCCAAAATCAAGGATACAAATTTTTCAGAGGCAGATGAAAGTCTCGTATGGGCCTGTTAGTTCCAAAATAATCTGTTAACTCACTAAGAACGTGGGCGGAATAGTTAGTTCAAGAATCTTATGAATCAAGTTGACATTATTGACGTAAATCCATCATTCCATATTCTGAACATTGGACTGTTACCAGCTTATCCGCCCAACTCCCGTAATGATTCCACCTGCTGGGATTTCTTCATCGCCATACATTTTGTATCCTGCAAGTTGGGAAAACTCCAGAAACGGCGAACCAGGGTCAAGAAGGGTTGTAATTCTATCTCTAGGTAGTAGCTTCCCTTTCTTCACGTGCCTCTCCCTGGCTTTTTCTTCTCCTCCTTCAACAATTTTACCTACGACGGCCCTGAGATCTTCGACCAAGGCCTTATATTGAGCGTAGTTTTCCTAAATATAATAGAGAGGAGATCTGAAATATTTGATTATTTATCTTGTTCCTCGGCTTCTCACTTTTGCAGTCTTTTCCCTAATATCAAATAGTTTATCGAAGATAATATGAGCGTGTTCATAGAAGTTGATTCTACAACTTCGGGATCGTGCTTTTTACTAAGAAGCCTTTCGAAACGCACTCCGAATTCATGGAATTCAAGAAAGTTAGTCCCACAATTATACTATCATTGTTCAAAATTTGGTAAAAGACCAAATCTGAGAAAATTACGGAATAAAATTTGGAAGGCTATAAAACTACAAAGGGTTCATTGACGCAAAAATTCTTCATTGAAACTTAACATGAAAATCATTTTTGGCGAGAAAAGAACTTTCAAAGAATCTTGGTCGCTTGATGATATATTTGGTGTCATTCGAACATTGAATTTCTAAATATCTTTTGACGCAGCGGGACCGTTTTAGTTGTCAGAATTGTCGTCGATTAGCTCAACTGAATGGTGTATATATCTAAATATTAAATCAAATTTTGATTCATTACTCTAATCCGTAGTACAGTTCAAAAGATAACATTCTCTCGCGGGTAAATGTGGAATAGATAAGCTTTGGTATCAATCGAGCGCCAAGCCATCTACACTGTGCTCGAAGTTGCCGGTTTTGTCGATAAGACAACACTACAACACCATTTGAAAATCATGAGTATTTAACGAGAAGATTTGGAGACGGAATATTTATCTTGCATCGAAATACACTCATTATTACTATGTGATGTTGACGGCTTTATAATCCCGATGCGCAACATTGTCGATGTATTCATGAATTACCTTTCAGCAACCATCAATTTCATTTCTAATTCATGTAAGCTTATTTTGTATTTCTAATCACATTATTCTCGATCGAAATGACAAGTCACAGACTTTCGTGAATCGTCGATAGCGGTTCATCTTGGATATTCATTTACCTTATTTACATCCAGTTGATAGATAATCAACTAACCTGATATTCTGCTGATCGAGTCTTCTGAGCAGTGCCGATTCCGCAGATAGCATGTTTATAATAGGCTCTTCTTACAATTATAGAGCTACTGAAGTAATATCTAGTTTTTGATAACATGATGGTGTGAATGAGGTGAGGTGAAGGTGGAGCAAGAGTGAAACAACCGAATGAGTTTCATTTAAAATGATAACAACTTGGGGGAACTACTGTGCGTAAACAGAGGTGACGTATAATGCTGACTAGAATGCACCATGCTTCTTAGTCAAACACTAACGGCATCTCTTGAGCTCAACGAGAAACGAATCGAGTCCAAATTTTCCGAGTGTTTAGACTGATTCACACGAGAAGCAAAGCGCGAAGCGATTTATATTTTAAAATAGTAGTAGATTAAGATGCAATGTCGGTCGGGCCCAAACTAATCACGGAATCGTCGGTGCCATGAGATTACGATAACTGAAATAGCTTCTTCTACGAGCTATATGTACGATGAAAAATTTTATGACTGTGATCTTTTGCTTGAATGATTCAAAATTTTTCTCCGAACTTGATCACACTAATATTTAGCACAATTTTTTTACTTATACTGATCAAAATTTGTTTAATAATGAATGAAAAGTTTGAGGCAATGGATATGAAGATAGATCTCAGTAGATTATATTCAACGATACAACTCCTCGATCAAAGACGGGAACAGAACATCTTAAGTTTCCACTCTTTTCATCTTCTCCTGTCAAATCTATTCCTTAACGATTAATTTAGTTCATTTCTGAAAATCTACTTCTGCACAAGCAACGCTGTTTTCACAATGCATGTCGATCTCTAAGATTTACAGGTGAGTGATGATGAGATCCAGAGGTACAAGACGGAGTTAGTCGAATGCGAAGTAGAATTCATTACCACCAATACCAAAATCTCCTATTCGAGATGAAAGTATGATTGTTCTGATGATTGTTTTGATGAAATCGCGACCGTAGTTTGGAAAGTAAAAGTCATGCCAGACTTCACGTATTCTATTTCAATCTACTTCATTGGCTTAGTTTTAATTGAACTTGTCACTTTGCCGATGAATTTCTTCACAGAATTCCCAATCCACTCAGCAACGATGAGCATTGTGCAATGCAAGATGAGTAATTGATATTGTAAAATCCATACACTCTGGAGTAATTTTTCAGTTACACTGAAGCTAGATTAGTGAGTCTTCAAGATAATTCCAATAAAATGACTGAACAGTATTGCCATGAATATAAGAGTTGAGAGAATTTTTCGGCGTAATCCTCCAGCGTGAGAAAAAGTTTGTATGTTTTGGGATGAATGAGAGGGATTGATTCCCATTAGATGCTATGCACCCAAGCTGTAGTAGAGTCTCAAGTCAAATTGAAAAATCTATCTCGTGACACCTGTTGGAAGAACATGGTTGGATAATGAAAAGGCCTCAAGTTTCTCAGTGATGTTTATTTGCGTATCTGTATCGAATAATAATTGTTCACAGGCAGCTCGAGTTATCTGCTGTAATAATTCTTTCAGGAAGAAAAAATTAAGGATGCGTTAAAATTGATATCTTTCTTCATAAACTATTGATTTTGAGATAACGCTAAGGCTAAAAATATCCAGCATATCTTTGCTTTTCACCAATTTCATATACCAGGTCTGTAGAGTGACAACGAATAATCGGCTTTATGTTAGATTATGGCACCGCTGTCTTCTTACACGCATAGGCCTATGAGGAATCACCTCACATTTGTTGTGAATCTTGAAAGCAGGATAATCAATGCAATAATTTTTCGTAGTTTTCGTTGGAAATACTCTCCATTTATCAGTTTGAGATTGCTCTAATATATTTTGACCTTACGAGACTGTATGAATCTTTTCTTGGAATAAAATGTAAATATATTTTTATTGCTGTTGCAACGGATTTTGTTCTTATGGAACATCAATAATATTAATATAACTATTCTACAAAGGCCACAGTAAAAGAAACGTCTCAAATCGTGGATAAAACACTCTGGTTTCGTAATCCTACAATAATGAGTAATTCCATGAGGTGGTCGTTGATCAAAATTTCAGGAATTTATATCACCTTTCAGTACCGACTATTTAAGTGCGCGAAATATACCAACCCATGCACTCTTTTGCGATGAGAATGAATTTGAATTTCCTCCATCAATCAGCAATAGATTGCTGTCACTGTCAATTCACCTGCTTTGATCACTATTTACATATATCTGTACTTCCAATTCATGTATCATAGTGAAATCATTCATCAAGGCGTTGCAATTTAAGTTAAAATCTTTTTATATATTCGTAGAATATTTAGTCTAACCAAAGTATCCAGATGAAGCGATACGGCAAGTCGAATAGTCAAACTTTCTATTCAGATTCATAATTAGATATCTAAATCATCTGGAATTCGCTGCAAAAGAGATAGAATATTCACTGGAAATGTCTTGTTCGATATTTTGGACTTGGACTGATGACTATACTGCTAAACTAAATTCTCAAACTAACCAAAGAATTTTTTTTCTGATTACATTATATAGTACTTCGATTCGTTCACTCTCAAAACTTTTGTACAAGTGACATTGATTTTTGGATTCCCGCAGCCATAGCTTCCTCCCACGTGCATATATCTCGATGATCCTGAGCTCATTGACGAGAGCTTTGGAGAAACTTCAAAGTGAACCATAGATCATTGAAACAATTCCCACGGAAGTCATAGGAGACTATAGAAAAAGATCCTTTGGGCATGAATAGGAATAACTCATATCAATTCATAATCGAATATTTCAGATAGAGGACAAAATGATACCGATTGGTTGCCAAGTCTTGCCTGTTACGTGAAGATGAGAATAGATTGTTGCAACGTGAAAAAGTTTGCCAACTCCCAAATCACATACTTTTAATAGAGAACAAGTATGAACCTTTGCTATTTCGGATATTCTGTATGAGGAAGTTTCAAAATTCTGCGAAATACTCTTTTAATATTCAAGGATTGATACGTAATTCAATTTATGTTTTGGAATAATCTTGTTTGAAAAAATTGTGGAGTGAATCGTTGTGATCAGAAAAACGTATTCTTTGTGAGTTTTTCGGGTTGGAGAAATCTGAAAGATTATGCAGACGCCTTCTTTGATACCACTTGTCATTCGATGCAAACCTTGAATGAATTCCATCTTTAAATATAAGATATCTGATGGTCAAGACTATTCCATGTCAATTTTAAATGCTGATTGACAAAGATCTGTGTGTACATTTGTAAGAATCTGGTGTGAGACATGATTGACATTCATTATTTACTCAAAACTTGGATAAGCAGATACTTTTTGACATATTTTCTGATGACTGGGAGAAGATGAACGAAATGTTGTCATTTATATGCTCATAATAAACGATTACATCTTTTGAATTCGCTTATTACTCTAGCTTTGTTTCAACATAATTTGGCTTCGATCTATTGGATGATCGCTAGTTAGTCAGACATTGAAAGAATTTTTGATCAACATTAGACCGCACTCCGTACAGTGATCCGGAATATTTCCTTGAGTAATGCGTATTGGAAACACTAGAAATTTGGGCTCCGAATAAAAATTGAGGCATTCAATGAAATGGTGCTCTATTACATCACATCTCGATAATCATATTCATAGATGAAGAGTACAGTGTTTTTCTTCTCGATCATTATAATTATCATGGAGAAGTGAACAAAATTCTTCCTCGGATTTTCTGAATTTTTTTCTGATGATTAAAGGCTTTCACTATCAGATACATAAGTTATGCATCCTTCCACTCGATGGTGGTAACAAGCAGGCTTTGATAAGAACCCACAAAGAAGTTAAATGCACTACCTTATTTCATCTGCAAAATTGGACTTTTCTCAGACACCATTCATTCACAAATCCAATTAAATTATATACAATATTCTGAATAAGCCGAGTCATAGCAGTACATGGGGGATTCCTTTGAGACTGATAAACACCTTTGAATGAGAGATAAATGATTTCACAATCTACATGCAGATTATGAATTAGAAATCAGTTTCACGTTGAAGACGTAATGTTTGAGTACTCTATTTTTTGAGGATGAATACTGTTTTCGAAACAAAATTGATAGCTTTCACAAATTCCTTCGTGAAAAAGAGGTTTCCTCGTAATTATTGAAACAAATATTGATGACCATCGATCGGTATATTGTTGCAATTCACGATTGCAATCGTGAGATAATGAGTAGTAGATGGTCTACACTCATTTTTTTTCCATCTAATTGTGTCAACACAGTTGAGCCAAATTAGAGAAAACCATTGGAGAGATTACGTTGACGATGGCCCTCTTTTGATTCAGATACTCCTCATCTAGAGCAGCAAACTGGCTGGTCCGACGAAGGCAGCTGGGGCTGTTTTGGCTCCACCACCTGCGGGGGCAGCAGCTGGAGGAGGAGGCGGAGGTGGCGCGTAGTACATCGGTGGTGGCTGCGGTGGTTGATCTGGCATGAATTTTGCTGTGAAACAGAAGTGGAACTGGTTATCGGTTCGGTTCAGAAAAGGCGTGGGGTAAGAAAGATAACGATAAAAGGGTCTCATCTGAAAAGGAATGCCGAGTTCATGTGAGAGACATTTTAAGAGAATACTCAAGATAATATGAGTATATTGTCAATCTTATCTTCGTGACGTCTCAGATTAGGGGAAGTTTTCCATTGGATATAGTTTTTTGAGGGCTAATTAATGAATCAATATAGGATGAGGACAACACAAACGATACATGCGAGTTTTTAACAGAGACAGAGTTTTGTTGAACACCAAGCCAACGAGGTTTTGTTGAAAACAAATCCACATCTGGAGTTTGACTATTATACAGAATGCAACCTTCTTTCACAGATATTGAGTGCCAGTAAGAATGTGTGATTACTAAACCGACATTTGGGGTCGTTTCTCGGGTCGTTTTCTAATTCGGCTTTCATAAATGAACGAGAATTTATTTGAGTGAGCAATTGAGTCACATTGCCTGTCTTATGGATTCGAGTAAGCTTTAGCCGGAGCTAATTCACTTTTCACTTGAATGAGATCATCTTTATCAGATCTCAAGATAATGCTTATGAAAACATAGTCCCAAAATATAACATATCATTCAAAAATTATGATTGCATTATCTAACTGCAGAGCACTTCACCTTGCAAAATTGGAAAAAATCCTTCTCACATACACCCAGGTAATTATGCACAAATTGTTTTCCCGAAAATATCATGCGACCGAATCATAAGTATTTTCGGACCTATTAACCTTTTAAACAGACGTCACTCTTTTACGAAAATTAATTTGGATTCCGTTTTGATTATTAAAATCTAGTAAAAATCGACACAGAGATTCATAATATTGAATAAAATTGGGAGTATAGCTTTGAAAGTTGGAATGCCATAAGACTATTGCATGTTTTGTATGTTATGTGTCTGTCGTGTACATATTCGTATTTTTGTCTTATTGTCTAAAGGGATCAATGATTTGTCACATAGGAAAGTCAGAAGCGGATAGTGAGACGATCTCTATCCAGTTTCAGAGAACTTTCAGATGACAGAAAAGACCTTTGTAACTAAGAGCGATATCATCTTTTTAGAAGTCACGTAGCCGCTGATGGATCCCGCAAAGTACTCTCAATATCTCGATACCTGAAATTCAGCTTTTAGCAGGAAATTAAGAACTCCGAGGAGAATACTTCACCATAATACTGATGAGAAAGAGTGAAAGGGAAAAATAGAGAAGAGCATGCATGAATGAAAAGAGAATCAAATAGAATTTAGAGTCTTTATCATGCTCAATGAAGTTAGAGGATTGTATTGTTTCTTACCCAACTCGCTCCACTTTTTCTTGTCGAATCTTCTTGTTGAGATTATAATTCCTCCAGAATTTACATTTCAATCGCAAAGAAAGAAAAAAACGTGGGGAATCATCAATTTTGCTGGGAAATATCGGAATGACGATATTCAAGTTTGTAGATGAAAAGTAGGTAGCTTATCCGTTCGATAGAACTTACGGGAGATCCTTATAAAAGATCAAGGCGCAAAGAACTTGATAAGTCAAAAAGATCCACATCTTCACGGAATTGAAGGGAATTTCAAGGGGAATTTGGTTTGGCATTTTCTCTGTACTATTCTTCCGCCATTCACTTGGTCCTGACGATATTTTTTTACTGAAATCAAAACTGTTCAGTTGCATCGAGTCCAAATATCAGACCAACTCTGATTTCTAGTATTTCGACAGGTAAATGAACGATGGTGATTCTGAGCAGGTCGCACTAGTTACAAGTAGCACATGTACATCTTTAAAATTTCCACAATCTTTATTTACTCAATGTAGAGAGTTGTTTCTGTTCTCGCGTTTACCCCTCTCGAGAGGGATGATGAAATCATTCGTGATCAACACCTTGCATCGATGGCAACGCAGAAAATGAGAGATATACATATATGTATAACATACGATCGAGTACGCGCAGTTTTATCGCTTTAAAGGCCTTGCCCAAAAGAGAATTTTTAAGTGATGAGATTGTTATACTTTGAATTTTCTATATTCATTATACTTCAATCTTTCACCAGAATAGCGTTGATTACATACACAAGTCCTCCTTGATTTTCTGGACAAATCGATTGAGATAGAACTCAACTTCTAGAACTGAATTTTCACTCCAGCACCATAGATTCTGAGTAAATCAATGTCGATCGAGCCACTATTTAGCCTTTTGCTCTATCTGTAGTTTGAGGTTTAAGTTAACAGTATATTCTGTAAATTCGATTTATAATGATACTGTGAGAATTCATGAAATGGGCTTCACACATCGAGGAAAACGCTTAAATTGTTTTCAATAGTTCAGGCTCACTCTGTATTTCAGTCGTGAGAAATGTGAGCTCCATCGTATAATTGAATCAACGTATCATATCATGCTCAATGCGAGTAATAAAATAAAACACTCTACTTTTTTTTATTTATTCGATCTTTCGGGAGGCAATGGTCATCGGAATTCCAATCTTCTTTTCTTCCCGCTATCAAGTCAATTCAAAGCGTTTAATTCATAATTTTGCTTTAATAGGAAGAAAAATTGATATTCGGAGATGCATTCCATAATACATGATATCTCATTCACTCATTAAAAATTATCTAGAGGGAAGTTTGATCAGCTAATCACATTCGCCGTGTTACCGAGGACTTAATTAATCATCATCATATTCAATAATGTCAACATGTATGTATATATTTATAACATCGTTAGATAATTAATTCTTCAAAGACTTAATTACGGGGTTATACAATCACTTTTTCCATGATTTGGTATGGTACATGCTTCGTTTTACAGAATCGGCAGCGGACGATTCATTGCATTGTATTCGATAATGATGACAAATATGGCTCTCATTTGCGAGAAATCAAAAAAATACGGAAAACCATCACTCGAAGCAAGTTTACTCTTATTTGGCGTTTCATAAAAGTCAGTTTCCACGGTTCCTACAATATATTTTGATAATATGAGTACATCTCCTTAGCAGTTCACACTCGCATAACTCATGCAGGAAGATGAGTTGGATATGACCTAACAAATATAACAATTAATACTCCATACGTTCTTTCACATGATGATCTGGATGAGCAACTGGTTTTCATTCTTATTTACATTGCATAGCAGCAACGAATCATCGCTAGACCGATTCTTTTTCGCAAGTAAATTTTTTCGTGCGTATGTGTTAGGAGTCTTACTAGAACAAAAGTGTTTCTTCCCATCTCTTCTTTCGACAATCTCAAACCTCATGTTTCTTTTACTTTGCTTCGTCCCCTCCGACGGCGTTGGCTGAAAATGATGTATTAGTACTTAGATATTGAATGCCAAAATCACGAGTTTCTGATGGACGCATAATTTCAAACCTGAATTTTGAGTGTTTATGTGGGTATTAATTACTAATGCTGGGATTACCAATGTGTTCTCCAACCTCAGGTAAGCTACTTGTGATGTAAATGTCGTAGACAATTTGTTCAGGGATGCAATAGAGTATCGAGAACAAGGTCTTTTGAATAGACTGCTTGTCAGTTTCTAAACTGATTTGACGCTTTTTTAATCAACAAATTCAACAAAATGACTACGACATAGTGGTTTGAAATCGTCCATCAGTCCTGTGAATTATCGCAATACCAACAACATGCATTACGAGTATGGTTTTATGATCTCTTCGATGCCGACTATTGGTTTTTTTTACAAAGTCGCTTAAATGGCGCAGTAAATATAAAATATGGGGCCCCTAAAATATACTCCGAGTGTCTCGTTGAGCATCACGTTAATTTGGATTTGGACTCATTCGTCGGAAGTTGGTATCAAATCTTTTTGTTTCGATTCTAAAAATGAAATTGCGAATGTCTATAATCTGAATTTAACAACAGAAGACTTTTGAGAATGAAAAATTCTCAAACGAAACCTTTCATCTTTCGAAACCAACTATATGGAAAAGTCATGGTATGAATTACCATAAAATTTTATTTTTCCAACGAATCAAGTTTTTCAGTTTTCAATTCCTCGGGGACATATAAT
>JAPYYZ010008544.1:0-14591 GCA_030522705.1 Eretmocerus eremicus
ATATCTATAACGTATCATATTGCAAAATTCGCTTTTGATTGATTCAACATTTTACTGATCGCCGCGCGAGTTCCGTTGCCAGCGAGACAAATTGAAAATCATCCGTCCCAAGACTAATTTCAATAATTGCTCGGAACGCTGGATAGCCGGTGCGAGCTGAACTCGATGAGCTTCTCGTACCAGATCGTGAAAATTCAATCTGGACCAAAGTGGGTCATTCGAAAAATTGACAAAACTACTGGCTCCGTAGCTTGTCGTGCGGCCCAACGCCTCGAGAAAAGCTGACTCTCCGGTCCGTATATTTGCTCCGTACCTCCCCACAACAAGTTTATCGCAAAGATATGGGTAAAGAGAAAAGCCAGTCCGAGATGAAGAAGCGATAAGGCCGCAGGCTGTCTCGCTAGCCGGGCAAATATTGACGCGAACTGGTTTCGATTGCGCGCAGACCGTTCGGGTAATTACTATTAATATCCATCGATCACGCATACAGAACGATTGGCACGAGCGGAACAAGGGTCGCTCTCATCGCTATCCTCGTAGCGACTCGAAGCCAAAAAAATTGTCGAATCTCGACAGTGCGATATCTTCTCACTCATCCTTACTCTGGATAACGCACATCGACGAGCGAGACAGCTATTCTACACGCGGCCCGAAAAGTCAAAAGCGCTGCTGGAGTCATTCGAGCTGCTCCCGCACGCAATAATCCTTGGAGCAAAAGTGGGCTCTCTCCGGTCGCAGTTTCACGGGAGCTCGTCGAAGACGCTTGGTGGCCTTGGCGCGTATTATACACAAGGCTCTCGTTCGTCATGGCAGCGTCGAAAAGGAAGAGGGGAAAAAAAGGAGCATATCGATCGCCGCGCGCGTGGAGAGTGCATATGTGCGAAACGCTCGCGGCTCATGTAGAATTTGCACACGGCGAAGCGAAGCCTCTGGCGCGGCATCGAGACGTGAGGGCGAATATATATCGTAGCGATGGAAAAGAAAGAGCCGGGACGAGAGCGGATGCGAGAGCCGCCGAGGATGTGGCCAGGAGCCCACGTACGATACGCGAGAGTCAGCCTCTTTGCTCGAGCCATCGTCGCGGACGATACACGCGAGAGACGTGCCTGTGAGCCCTCTTTTTGCAACGGTTCGAGGATCGAGCGTGCGCCGCAGCCGGTTTGCCGATCGGCCCGCAAAGTATCTTTGTATTATAACGATACTCTGGATCTGCTCTGCTCTGACGAGCGACTGTCCGCACTATGGGGAATTGTATTGAAACCTCCTTGAACCGCATCGCTGGAAACTTGAAAAGCCACCAGGCAGGTCGTGCATGGGGCCCGTTGTCAATTTAGATCGTCAACCGATCGGCCGGTCATGTTTCAAAGCCGATCTCCAGGATGACGCCGCCGATCGAGATGTGCGATCAGCGCTGAGTTACTCGGCTCCGCCAATCGAAACTCCTTCCGAACTTTGGCTCGCCTCGACCTTAGACCACACTGTAAAAAGTTTTGACCAAAAACTTCTTTCGACCGATGGTTGAATTTTCAACCACTGGTTCAAGTTTTTGACTCAACCATTGGCTGAATCTTCAAGCAGATGGTTGACATTTCTGGTTGAATTTTCAACCACCTTTTTACAGTGTATCTATTCTGGCGAGATTCACTCTAGAGAAAGACTGTGTCAAGCCACTAAAAAAGCTTCTGCAAATACTCGTCATGATTTCGTATAAACTGCACGGAAAATTAATTACACGTGTTGAGCAGATGCCGGTGTGTTGGTCAGCGTAAAAGTAACTCATCACGTATTCTGCAATTTAGTGATTACGTTTGAAAATCAAAAACAAGCAAAATCCACCCTCTTTTCTGCAAGTCCCGTCGCCTTTTAAAAAACCGAAACCATTTCGTCGACATCACATTAATTCTACCAATATCAGCAGATCGGTACAACCGTTTATGCACTGTCAGTCAAAACGGGCGTGTAGTCCGATCGCAAAAAGCGCCCGGTTAAAATCACCCCGTCGCAAAGCATCAGCGGATGCTTCTATACATCCACCGCGAAGATGCTCCATTAGCGCGACTTTCTCAAACTTTTTCGTATCGTCGTGCGATACGAGCTCTCGCGTGTTGATAGAGAAACCTCATCTGGACAGGAGCATTTGTGCCCGCAATAGACACCGCGTTCAAACTTCCAGCCGCCAAAGACGAGCCCGTGCTTTGAAGCTCGGCAATGCCCGCGAGCGTCTAAAAGTACATATTCGAGATCTCGAAGCGCCAACAGCACCTCTTATCGCTGCTCACGCCAAATGCTCCATCGGCGGCTGATCGTGCCAGTAATTTCATCGAGCCGCGTATTTGTAAGCGATTGGCCGCTCCGGAACTCGCGCTCTCGCAGCGGAACCGACTTTTTTTCGAGGCTCGCTAATGCAGCGTCGATACCCGGGTATTAGGCGTCGCGGAACAGGTGGCCATCACACTCTAATGCCGCGTGCGCAAGCTCGCCGGAGAAACGGGACACGAGGCATTTTTTGCTCGCACCCCCCGACACCGAGTGTACCGCTCTCTCTCTTTCTCTCTCGTCTATTCTTGTGCCAACAAACTCGCACCTCGTGCATCACCTGCATCTCCAGTAACTAACCTGAATTATCCGAATTGTGTGCCTCCTGTTAGTGGCTACTGTGGTCAGACAATTTCTGGGCCCACAGACAACGTATACGGCGACGTATTGTTCATTTCTTTCGTGTCCCAATTCGCGCTTTTTCGACTTCGAAACTCGTCGGCGTGTCATCTGGATATATTCACATGTGACGGCGCATTCATCAGCAGTCTTGAATGCAACGAAAAATATTGCGAAAATTTGAGCTTGATAATCCACCGGGATAGTTATATTGAAGAGCTTCTTAACATTTAGATTAAACTTTTCAATTTCGTCTGATCGACGCACCATAAGACCAAAGAGGAAAACTGTACGATGCTTATCATACAAGATATTGTGCTTGATGATGGAACGCAACGCTTCGATGCTTTCGGCATAATCACGCAAAACTCGTTCATTGAGCGGAAAATCGAGCCCATTTTAACTGCTTTCTCAACCATTCAATAACAAATCTTATTTTTCGAGGGGGTAATTGTGTGCACCCACAATGCAAACCCTAAATCACAGTAAATACAATTTAGTGTCGCAAAATTCCTATCTCTCTCTCTCCTCGACCTTGCTCAATTTATCCAAATGGAATAAATTCACTAGGAATAAAACTGACAACTGTTACAATCAACTCAATCGCTTGAGTAAATCCAAACTCCCCACTTGTAATTTAATTGAGGAAAATCGCGTAGCATCCGCACTTTTGAAGGACCCATTGCATTTGCACTTGAAACGATTTCTCGAATAAGGAGCGTGAAATGAACGCGTTGAATGTATGGGGAAGAGTCTTGGGTATATGAGCATGTAATATTGCGAATCACCGGGTTGAATCACGCATAGCCTCGCAGTGTGAATGAAAATCGTCTGATATATCGTAAAAGGCATTCGTAGCTGCAGAACGTTCTACATTCAGACGTATCCCACAATGGGAGAGCAATCTCGTGCGAAGCTGCCATTAGAAACATTTCAGAGTGCGCAATTTAACGCTTAGGATCTCTACTTTCAACTTTTTTTCAACGCTCGAAAGTCTCGCGCGCTCATTTTTCAGTAATCAGCAGATGAGCGCGAATAGTGCAACTCGGCACACTCGCTTACGTTCAAGGTGTAGCACGTGACATCGATTGCAAAGTAACTGTCGAAAAGTGTCCTCTTATCTTTGATACTAATCGAGCCCCGCTATACAGCTTTACGAATACCAGAAGGCTTGTCGCTAAATTGATTTTGAGTTTTGAAAAATCCTGGCTTCGATTTGAGCTATATCTCGAAGAATAGATGTCAATCTTGACGATTGGACAAACTTCGATGTCTGAGATCGATTTTTCGATCTCGAAATCAATTCCAGCCACCCGATCCGAAATGTTTCAAGAATCAGAATCGATCCCGGGGCAAACCTCGAATAACACATCTTTTGTTCAAATTCACCTACTCGAGAACTGGCTGTCGGCATACAGTTTAACCACGACGAATTGTTGACGAGACTGCAAAACGACTTGATCGCGAAGCGCATCAAGTTAAATTCGCTGAAATCGTCGCGGTATAATGTGCAAAATCGCGCGAGCCCGATTTTTTCCTGAAACCGCGTGACCAAGCGCATCGAAGGGTCCGCATCGAGAGTCGTATTCTGAGAGGGTTGTCTGTAACTAAAAGAGCCCATCTCGTGGATTGACTGTAAGTAAGCAGCCGCAGGAATGCGGGAATTCCCGCGAGCGCATCGTTTATTACCGCGGGTGCGAATTTCGCTTGCGTCTCGGAGACGCCGATATAAAGAAAGCTCCCCCACATGAGCTCGTGGCCACGTGTTGGTACAAGAAGCGAGCGTGTGTGCGGCGCCGGTGGCCCTCGAGCAGAACCGACCGACTTTTCTCGGGCTCGAGCGTCTCTCGGCGCAGTGCAGCCGCGAGATACTCGCCACACGCTTCTCAAATCGGAGATAGCAGATAGAGAGAAGCGCAGCATCAAATCGCGATGGACATTAGATGCCGCGCGTCCTCCTTTCTAGTGTATAATTCCCGCGACGCTGGCCAGTGACGAATTACGATGTACTGACATTTCAACTCCTTTGAGACATTTTCTGATACTCACCATGCACCCTCAATCATGTGGTGAAAATCATGAAAGAAACCAAGCGGTCGCAATAATTTCCTGAATCTTGAGGGTTCTCTGATGAGATTGATTTTATTTGAACCATATCTGAAGAATTACCTCGGCTCTCATTTTTAGTAAAAATCAAATCTTTTAGTAAATTCCTGTTCGAATTTTACCCCTACCAACAATTATACCTCGACATCCCATGAAATTTACCTCTAAAAACCTGTAAAAACTTATTTATGCGTGTGATGATCTAATCGGACCTTCGACGGACATATTTGTTTCTGAAGATGTGAGAAATCGCGTTTTTCCTTCAAATTGCATTGAGTGAACTGCCCGGTGCTCAGACCAGGTTTATTATGACGCACGCCAGCTCTCTTTTCCCCCTTTACAATATATCTCAAGCCTCACTGATGAAGTTAGAAATTTGGTACACCCTCTCGCAGCCAAGCAAAAAACACTGTTCAATGAATCAATGATAATTCGGCTCCAAACGTAATTCAGCTCACTTCGTAAGTCTTGAAATAAGATTTAAAATGAACTGGAGCACGTTGAAAAATACCAACGTGAACAGAAATTATGAGCAAACAATTTTTAGGGTGGCGAACTTGCTTGCACTTACCTTGCATTATAAGTTACCGTGTTCTCAATCTTGACAGTCCATTTCAACGCCAATTCTAATTGAAATAGTTTTATAACAATTTTGCAAATTCAGCATCTTTACGTTCGAACTTGATTCACATTCTAGTATTCCCCAAATAGTCTTGCCATATTGTGCTCACAATATTTGGCATGCAAATTTGAATAGATCATAGATTGATTTAAATATCCAGTATATGTGCATCTAACAGGCTATGGATATTTATTCCATCTGAAGGCCCATCATTAATCAATCATCATGTTCTAAGTATAGATGATTTTGCAGACTATACGGTAAAATAGTCCGATTGAGCGCACAAACTCATTCATAATCTGTTAGAAAGTATCGGAAGTGGCTCGCATAGTAATGACTCATTATTGAACGATTACCGCGGAGATATACGACATATTACTGCACGCGTCTTTCAGGGAAGCAGCATGTGATTAGAAAATTCTCTGCTCGATAATGCTCGTGTCATATATATGTGTGTGTGTTTTTCAAGCAGTACTTCACTTGTAATGCACTCACGATTAACATTGCTATCGCTCCCAATAGTCATACCCAAGAGAAATAATAATCCCTCTCTTTGCGTGAGATTGCCGCTGGTCATCCGTTTTAATGGAGCTGCTGAGTGTCAGTGATGCTTTAATGGCGCGATGCTCGGAAATCGGAACAGCTGGATGAAAATAATTGGTTGTCAATTTTGGATGAATACAGATGGATTCGCCGGACCGTGAGATCATGCGGGATCCGGAGGTTGTGCGCGCCGAGGACAGGGCGGAGGAAGTCGTGAAAACCGACACGGCGCGCAAAATGCTCTCCATCTTCCGCCAAATGGAGGAAAAGGCGACCAAGGAGGAGCTCCCCGACGGGCCCAAGCCGCTCAAGTGCTTCACCCCGCCGCCCGAGGACAAGTTCGCCAAGGCCACCGCCTCCGAGTCCGACGAGGACGAGGACGAGGCCGAGGAGTCCGACGACGAGGAGCACAACCCCAACTACGTCAGGGCCTCCGATAAGGTGACTCATGCTCTTCCTGGCTGTTTCCGCTTACTCCGCACTCGTACCGCGTCTTCTTCACTTGCCTACATTTTACACCGTCTTTATTTCATCCTTTGACCATTGCATGGAACTCGATGCACCGTTTGCGAATGGAAACCAGTTAGAAAAATTTTAGAAGACCTATTTGAGTAAAAGTTACTACTAACTAAAAACTAGTAAAAGTTATAATTTAATCTCACGGGGAGGCCCTCTAAGGGTGCTCAAAAGTGCTCTTTCTTAGTATTTCAATGATAGACAGGATATCGATATCGGATATCGGATCTTATAATAAGTGAGTTGCGCGATACTCAGTAAGAAGACCGATAACAATTCTCAGTCATCGCAAAAACCTGCCAAGTGAGACTCATCAATGACTGCGGGTCTGATAAATGAATTTTATCTTGAACACTCTATTATCTCAATTGTCACCATGATTACATGAGACACGTGTCACGAGATGTTTCTTATCACGGTACTATTCGAGATCGGTTCCATAACAGAATTGATGTATTTCCCCGGAAACTCTTTGGCACGTTTTTCGCTACATTCCGTCAAATTCGGATGCATTTTATTGAATTTCAATCAAGTTTCACATGTATTAATGTGATCGAAACAAATCTTCGTGCTAGCCATTAAAAAAATGTCGTCTAGATGCCTAGCGCAAGCATTTTTGCGACAAGATGACAGTCTTCCAGTATCATATAAACTTTACCTAACCAAAGAATCCCGACTGATGGCCCACTTTTGCTCGGTCCCGACATCTTCATTTCATCATAGCATTCTCGGCGCACTCTTACCCCTCATACTGTAAATTGCGCGTAAAATTGAACCGGATCATGAATTCGATCGAAGGTCGAGGACGAGTTCCTGAAGCAGGCCCAGACGGCGGTGCGCGCCAAAACTCTGCGCGCCAAGTTCGAGCAATGGGAAACTACCGACGGAAAGACGAACAATCACCACGTCGCCGAGGTAGAGTACTCGCAAGTGGATGGAAATCAGCCCAGCATTGAGTCCGCAAGCAGCCTCAGGGCCCGCTTTGAATCACTTGGCTCACAGCCCGCTGACGCGCCCCGAGCCCCCAAAGTCAAGGTCAATCGGTTTGTGGTGAGTTTCAACCTCAATTATCTCAATATTTTTCTCAATTCTCTCTACCATTCATTCTTCTATTCTCGTTTCAAGCCGATCAAAAGAATTTGAATTGCCCTTCGATAATTCTTTTCGAATTCCTTGCATATTTATCTCTTAGCTATTTTATCAATCTATCTCTCTTTTCTTCTCTATCGGTGTTGATACTCTTCATCTGATTTATCTGATTATTCAAAACTCAGGAATTTATCAGAGAGCTATTCAAACTCGCTTGATCGAGAGCCGAACGAATAATCAATAATAATGCTGCATGACTCAAATGTGATCAGAATCAACTTGAATCCATTGATTGTTAAAGAATGAGCTTTCAACAACTACTTTGTAATGCGTAATATTTTTTGTATGCGTGAATATTTTTGGACCTTGGTTTTTTATAACAAGTAAGTTTGACCCTCAAAAATGCACGAATTTATAATTTTTATTCCCTTTTATTATTAGTCTAACACTTTTCTGTGATTTCTTGTATCCGCGATAGTCATAATCATGAGATTGGTCGATAATTTTATCTTCTAAGAAATTTTATCAACTTTCTTCATCACCGTGGATATTTGTTATCGTTCAACTGCCTGGCATGACTAATTTTTGTTCTGGTTTTACCTCATTATCTACGATACTCTTGTTTATTGTTGGATAGATCAATTTGTCTTATAAGTAGACTCTGACTTTCATTATGGTTAAAGTTCTATTCCAGTTCATTGTGATGTGCTTGAAAAACTCGAAGTTAGGGAAAGATACCTTGAATTATTCATCATATAAGAACAATTTATGGATAACTTCCCAAGCATGTGTGCAATAGCATGAAGATAAAAAATGCTTTGAAATGTGTTCTTCATACGTCAATATCCATTGAATCCGATCCTTTGGGGTTCTTATTCTTCTAAACGAGAAAGGAGCTTTTGAGGAGTCCGTACTCAAAGCGTTAGTTTCGAATCTATATTCCTTGGTACATATGCATGCTGGCATATTACCAGTTTCTTCTCAAAATTCTCCCTCGCTCATCAATAACCCCGGAAACCTTCACAAGAAGAATTTTCAGTGAGGAATATAACAAAAACTGTTATTATGTGTTTCGCTCCGTAGAGTCGTGGAATTCTGTCTTGCCGGATACTGAAGCAGAGATGAGTGGGCAGAGATGATTAGCCCTCTCATCTCTGACTGAAGTCTCTATAATACTACCGCACATACATTTTAAATAGGTGAAGAAGATTTAACCCAACTTCAAACAGGCATATCTCATAACTTATAGGTCGTAGGAGATGTAGAAAAATAGACTTTTGAAGATCAAAAAATACTCGTTTCCATAAAGTTTTGCTGAATTTTGCAATTTTAACAGCCGATATTAGGAGCTTGTGAAATTAGGGATTTTGAACTTTTCTACCTCTGTTGAATCACCTGTATTTTCTTCTCGGATAGGGATAGACCAATTCTGAGGGAGAATATTGAAGAAAGGAAAATGCTATGTGCAGATTTTTATTGGTTCTCTTCAATCCACGTGTTGAAAAGAATGGGAGCTCTGAAAATAGTGAGAATTGTGACATTTTAGATTGTTTGGCTCTAAATCCACAAAAACGCGGCTCTTGCCATTCTCAGAGCTCGAATTTTCTTCGGCGCATAGGGTAAAAAAATCTAGAAATACGAAAGCGTAGCATTTTTTCTGTACTTCAAGAAACTTTTTTCAGAATTTGTGTATTAGCCCGATCTGAAAAAAGTTACAAGTGACCCAACAAAGGGAAAGCAATACAAAATTCTCCAAGATTTTACAAGCTGCTAATATCATCTGAAAACATTGCAAAAAATCAGCAGCTTCTACTCCAAGTTAGAATTTTTTCTGCTTTTTCGAATACTACGTTTCAAATTTCGTTACGACCTATAGATTCTGAATTATGACTGTTTGACATTTTCCTTGAATCTCCTTCATCTATATCTGTTTATGTGCGGTAGTGATCCTAGAGTATTTTTGAGAGTAATCATTTTTTTATGGGGTCACATGCCGTTTCTGCCTTGTTATAAGACCTACTCGAAAATAAGACGTCCCAAAAGATATAAGATGTCCCACATGAACCGTGCCCGGATCCTTATGAGATACCTTTTTGAGATCCAGAAGAGTTAGAAGACGTGCATTGAAATAGGGCAGACGTGGTACTTTAGTTCTTCATCGAAGATTTGAATTTTTTTTCAAGAAGCGTGGGTATGCAACTCTTAATAACTAATTGATTGCTCAAACACAATGTTGAAGTCAGTTTAATGTCGTGATGTAATTTGAGTTGTTTCACGGATCGAACACTGATTCCTGTCGATGGGCTACAAAATCCAAGAGGTTTAGATAGTTTACATCTCAAAGATGAAGATTATAATCTTGAGAAAACTGAAAGAATCCGAATTTGGCGACAATTCCATGTGCACATAGGGAACTACGAGAACAATTGCCTGTGATCAAATTTGCTTTTAGTCAGTCAGAGCTCATTTCTTGTTCATCAGATAGACAGACAGGATTTCAAGCCCAAAGTTGATAGAGAAAGTAAACTTAAGAATTCAACCCGTACTGTTTTGAGAGTCAGAGTCAACTTGGATTGATGAATGTGCGTGAGAAACCTTCTTTTGCATTAGTACTGAGTTCAGAAACCCTTGGAATGCGCGTGTAATCCTGCTTGCCGTTTACTTGTCAACTGTCGTTGCTGCTGTTCGTTGTTTCTGCTGCTTTTCGGTTTCTTCTCCCTTTCTCTAAGGGAAGGGAGGAGAAATTAGTTCGTGTCTGTGTTCGTCTACATGTGTAACAGCCTGTCTGTGCATCAACGAATGAGCCTTGGATATCAAATGTCGATAATTACACGTGTGATATTTTCGACCCGAGCAGTAATCGACCTCGTCAAGTGTGGGAGTGAGTCAGGAAGTTTTCTCTTGGACGATTGAGAGTTTTGTGGGACAGAAGCCCGAAGAAGGACGACTCCTTGGAAAAGATCAACGGCGGCTCTTGCGCCTGAGGAGTCATTTCTTAGAGTTTACTTTATGGATCAAACGAAGCTCACCCAGGAAGCCATGAACCTCCAATTATACGACAGAACAGATACATCATCAAATAACAACCTGAAGATTACTCACATTAGTTCGTTATCGATTAAATAAGAAGAATAGGGATCATCGTGATCAAGATTACGTTATGACAATTAATTATTTTATCATTGAATGTAGTAATAAAGTTAGACATTTCATCTATTTCATCACATAATACTTCATTCTCTCAAAGAAAATCAGTAACGTCTTTGTTGAGGTCTTCATAATTTTGATCAAATATAGAGTGTTATAGTTGAACAGATTCTCACGTCAGATTCAAGAAAAATGAGTTCGCGTACCAAATAGAGGAGATTAAATGATCAGTTTGAATTACATGATCTGTCGGAATGTCAAAAAATGAGGACCAATTCCCACAAATAAATTCCTTTTCGTCTATTTAAACACGTAGTGCAATATTTCACGTGATTCTTATAATTTTCTCAAAATTGTTTTGATAATTTTATGGGAATTCAAAAAGGCTGTACCCGCATGAGTGCAATATACTGAGGATTATCAATTTTACTGACATTTCTTTTTCAAAGAGTCCAGTTACGTTATCGATTCGACTGGTTAAATGTACTTGAGATTTGATGGTTTAAGAACAAATAGAGAATGTCTGACTTTGTAAATTAGTATATTATATTCTATGAAGACCTTTAAGTTTTTGAAGATGATTTTATCTTGAATTGTTGTGCGTTTTTAGCAGATTTTAAGCGTGTGAAACTATTTTGAAACAGTTTTCCGTTATTAGTTACGTTAACGTTAGACGATTCACAAATCTCAGGTTTCATATATGAATAATTATGTATTCGAGAACAATGAGCTTTTGAAATGATATGATCACAGAATATTTATAAGTTTTATTATAGGGTTTCGCAAAATTTTAGGAAGAAACGATTTTCCATAATAACCACGAGTATGATTGTCAGTGTCCATGGAAGAAAATTGACATCTAGAATTTTTCATCAGGGTTTTGTAATATATTCTCGGAATTGTCACCAATTTCTCTCAAGCTCTCTCAAACAATCAGAAGCTATTACCCGGAATTAATCTAGATAATCGAACAGTTGTGGCAAAAGTTCAGGGATCTTTCAAAATCGATCCGACGATAACCCCCGAGACATCACTCGCTGATCATATTTCTATTGGTGTCAAGTGTACATATCAAGTAGTTTGAAATTCAACTTTCAAGTTATCCTACCGGCTTTCAACTCTCCATCGTATTTTCTCAAATACCAGACTATCTGCAATTTTCTTCACCTTGCAACCACATATGCATAACATTATTTCGATTTCACAATAGCAATTACAAAGGGAAGTCTACGAAAAATATCATATTTATAAATGAACAATTGATGATTAATGAAAAAGTTAGTGTTTATGTTATTGATTTCACTTGACTAACTATAAGTTTTTAGTAATTTATGACCTAACTCATAATGTATTCGTTTTTGCTCGAAACTGTCGTCTAAAGAAGAAGAAACTATACACTTTTACAAAATAATAGTATTTTTGGAACCGAACAAAAATTTTTCTTGAAAGACTGGCACGAGTGCTGTCTTGTTAGATATGTGGAGAAAGTTTTGCGTCTCATCAAAACTGCTCTCGCGATAAGCGATCTTCGATTAAGTAATCAAATTACATGCCAAATACAAAGTGGAGTTTTTGTACGGTCTTCCTTGAAAAATGTTTGACAATCCTATCTCCGATTTCAACGTCTAAAGACTGAAAGTCTAATTTTTTTAACCTCGCCATGAATGCTCAAATCTGGTTAAAAAACAATGACTTTGAGTTCCTCAGATTTTACCCACTTTTAATTTGTGATTACATGATTGACGGACTAGTCATATATACTTATGCGATTATACTCTTCTAGAATAGAAGAAAACCCATCATCAAAATAAAGAAGCTGATATTTTAAATGTACCTTATCCTACGATCTATCCACAGTTTTATTGAAACAATACTCATTTGTTTCTGAAAGGTACATTTGATGTCCCAATCTTGTAAAAAAATCTCATTCAAGCCTCGGGCACCAACCGCAATCTTCAAGAAATATATGCATTTTTTAAAATGATCCATTTCCTAAACTATATTACCCAAAACGAGTAAACAGAGTAATGTAAGTTTCATAAACAATAGTGAACGCTCCGTACAATGATTCAAACAATAATTATCTGAATACCCCCAACATGTGTAGCAATCTTAGACCCACGTATAGCTCATGCGTTTACGTTTTGTTGTATTATCATAATCCCTGAAAGAGGAAAACAAAATCATATATGACGCCTATTGATTCATCGCGATGTGTAATATTTTATACAATACACCTCGAGAATTGTGGTAAAATATGAGAATATCAATTTTGAGGGTCGAACTGATTTTTCTCAGCGAATAAAATTTGTATTCTACGAATTATCGGTGTACTTTTTTTAAAAGCCCTCGTCATGATACTATCCCACAAAACCAGTGGCAGTTATATATCATAGTCAGTCAATTATTGTTCAATTTTGGACCTGAAAGTTTATGGCGCCGCTGTACTTTTCACGTAACTTCATCATTGTACTACTATGATAGTCTAGCATTCTGAATTTGAGTCATGCAAACATTTCTCCTGATCCTATTTTGTTATTTCTATCCTCTTCATTGGCTCCCAATTGATTATGTTGTCGCAGGAAATCCAGACGAATTGCATGGATGTATGTGAAAGCTGCGAAAAGAAGGTTTATCCCTTGGAAAAAGTGGAAACAAATAATAAAATATTCCACAAACAATGTTTCCGTTGTCAACAGTGCAACTGCATCTTGAGGTATTTATAAAAATTTTTTGACAGATATACCATGCGATTAAGGCATCTTGCGTTTTTTCGCTCCATCAATCCATAAACAACACTTAGGGAAAGTGCACTCTAGAAGCACAGCCAAATTGTTGTGAATTGCAACGTTTCGAGACCTGGATTGTCAATGTAACGTGTAATGAATTTTAGCTTGAATAGAACAAAGGATCCAGTTATCGGAACTTTGCAACTAAGAACAACTTGGCTGTGCTTCTAGATCGAAATACTTCCTCTAAGTATTATTCGTGCCATCTGATTCATCAATAGAATGGTCCGACCAAAACTCAGAACTCGCGTATAAACGTATAAGCGTATAAACGTTTTTTGCTCATTATCTTCAACCATCTGCTCATATTTTTACTTCTAAAAATATTCTTCCCGAGTTTTAATCGGATTGGGATATGATAGCACGCGAACGCGTCTGATCGGAGCACGGACTATTCTACTGATTAAGCCAAAAAACCTATATGGTTGATTCCGTTGAAATTGCACGATTCCAACCCGAAAACGGAGGCAAAACAGCGCTGCCTCTAAGTTCTAGGGTTCCAAATGATGGTGAAGTTATATGCCGATCTCATTTTTTCAAATATTTTTTTCAACGTTGCTCGGTAAATTAATCGAGAAGTGAAACATCATCACAGCTATATAGCAGGGAAAACTGTAATCGTGTGAGAAGTTTCTTTTCGCCATCGTCGCTTACGGGGTCATTCTTGTTGCATACCATGGTGAATTTTGGCTCAAAAGCTACCCACCCACGATACTGACGGGCTTTTTTGCCGCGACAAAATTGCTACTCGCCGCTACGTTTTAGTATGGCTTTCAGTCCACGGCCATTTAAAATCTCACTTTCAACAGTGAGATTTTGAATTTGCCGAAAGAGTCTTGGCGCTCGAAACATACTTGAGTGACTATCGACTTAATTACTCAAAAAATTATCAAAATCAATGACGTGAGCTACAAGTGACGAGCACTACGAGCTGTGTTCCCACGTTTTGGCCAAAGATCGGGATCGCAATGCGAAAATCAACGCGTAAAAAAATGACGCCAGTCATCACTTCCAACAGTACCATCCGTAAGCAAAGAAAAAACGCTTAAAATTGCAGGATGGACACGTTCACGCTGAACAACGGCAAGCTGTACTGCATCCCGCACTTCAAGCAGCTGTTCATA
>JAPYYZ010008553.1:0-11136 GCA_030522705.1 Eretmocerus eremicus
TCGCTCTCGGCTCGGGCCGGACGATATCACTCGAACAGCAAAAACCAACTTTCCCGCCCTTGTGTCGAAATAGTGCATTTCCATGCGAAAGCGCTAAACCAGTTTTGCGGCCATGTATCAAATACTATTTTTTGACTATCTGTAAGTGGAAGTAAAAAATCTGTGAAAAAATGATACTCCCACGCACAGAGTGTCGAAATAGTAGTTTTTGATAGAAGGGCGGGAATAATTTATTTCGATACAAGGAACCGAGAGACGGGATTCCGGCCCAAGCCACGAAGATGCGAAAAACAAGTTTTACGCTCGTCTATCAAACTATGTTTTTGACACTCTGTGTTTGCAAGTTGACTTTGCGCACGGTTGGCAACTTTAACTCACAGATTGTCAGAAAATATTGTCCGATTCACGGGCATAAGACCTATTTTCCGTCTAGTGCGGAAAAACACCAACTTTCCGCCCGCTTCGGATCGGAAGATTTGGACTTGCCGCGCCCTGAGACGGGAAAGTAGTATACGCAACTAGCTCGCATGGTCGCTTTCGGCTCGGCGGCCTTGTAGCCCTCACTTCGCTCGGGCTACAACCGACCGCTCGTGCCAAAATCGCCCATACGCGCAGCGGTGCGTAATATACTATTTTGCACTTTGTGATGAAATCCATTACTCGGATGTGAAATAGTACATTTCGGTACAAGGGCGAAAAATAGGTTTTACGCCCGTGTATCGAACTATATTTTTTCACAATCTGTCAATGAAAGTTGCCAAACTGTGAAAAAGTGTTTAAATCTTTGTATCGAAATGTACTATTTTGACAAACTGTGAGCAAAAGTTGCCAAACTATGTACGTAAAATCACCTTTCACGAACAGAATGTCAAAAATATCATCATATGCACCTGACTCGTCATAAGCTGTTTTGAAGCATGGGGAATATTTCTCCCTCGTTAAAACCAGGGGAAATTCGTCCCCGTGCCACAAAACAGCCATACCTCGCATCGGTGCGAGTCTTACAAGCAAAACGGAGGGAAAGAGCCAAAACGCAAGGCACGTTCGTGCATCCGGCGCACAGCATCGCAGTCCGCAGATTCGCAAGGGTGCATGTACGGGTTGACGAGGATCGGAATGTCTGTGGGCCGTGCGCAGAGCTTGGGCGCGGGTCGATACCGGCTGACACGGCCATAGGGCTGCGGCTCGACTGTATATGCACACAGCCCGCACTTGCAGCTACACCTCGGGAAGCTGCAGCCCCACCTGATGCTGCCTCAACGACGCGCTGGGCAGACGCAGGCTGGGGCAGCCTAGTTCAAGGTTCTCGGCACTGCCCCCGGGGCTGGCTCGGCCGGGCCAACTTCTGGGGCAAGATCGCGAGGCTGCGAGTTGAATTGTTAAGCTGGCGACTGTGGAGAGGCAGAGAGCTTTTCGAGATCGTCGCAGAGAGACGTCGTCGAGTGAGCCCGGCAGCCGAGCACGCGCGACCCTCCCGAGAATATATGCTAATAGCGACGTTTGGGGGCAGAGATGGAGTGGGTTGACAGCGAAGAGGGATCCGGAAGGAATGCTCGTGAGATTCTTCAAGGGAGCGCGACGAGCCAAGTTCCAATTCGAAGTTCGTCGTCGCTGGAGTCTTTGAGCTTATTGATATTCATAGCTGTCCCGAAAATACTTGTAAAGCACAAAATAACGGGCTTGCGAGTTCGTATAGAGCAAGACGGCGTATCTAATAGAAAGCAGAGCTCTTATGAGCTTTGTAAACTCTTTCATAATTAGTTATCACACTATTGTCATAGTGTGGACAATGCCTGAAATCGTGCATACTGTTAACAATGGCCGAGAAGATGCGAGCTTGGTTCGCATATGAAATGTGAACGATTGGATTTACAGAAACTTTCTCAATGAGTTACTCTCATCGAGTGTAAGATTCATAAGGATTGGAGGCGACTGAGAAAAACTTCTATCAGCTCATAGAAGATGATGACGTTCTCGCCGTCCGCTGTACTACTCACACTCTATCAATGCGTATTATTAAAATTAAAATGATAGTTCAAACTCTGTGCGGAGATATTTCTTGGGTGTTACTTGCCTGCGATAAATAAGGGATCGGTCTAACTTACGCTAGTGCTTTGTCAACTTTAGAATCAAAAATCATCCCGAACCTTCTGATTTCATGGGAATAATTGGGGCAGATTTATGAGGATTGATAATTTCTCTCTAAAAATGAATGCACGAGTATATGTTAGCAGACAAAAAGACTTAAATGAGAACATTTGAATTCCAAAAAAATGTTCAGGTCACATCTGAAATAATTACCACTACCAGAGTCCCGCTAATCGTGAATATTTAGCGAAGCATTTTCGTGGAGTCTGATAAAAAAGCGTATAACGAGGATATTTTAGATTCAAGAACAGGACAATAATTCTGTTTTTTTCACCTCTCGTTCGTTCAATATTGCATTTTTCTTCTTCTTCAAATTGATAATCTCAGCCCGGTTTCACGGATTTTCTTTTTATTCTGGTTAGGTATCAGACGTCTTATACATTGTCCGAGAGGACCTAGACATTGTCATTGACGATGCCTTCTTTTCCGACATTGCCCGTAACAACTATATCTTGTCGTTCAGTCTTCCAGCTTGTCAACAATAATGTGTCCATTAGGCAATAGTCATCCAAAACCCAACGAAAAATTTCGAACATTTTTTAGGTTAAAAAAATTCAAACCAATATACATTCTACCATGAAATCCATTGAATACGATGCATATGAGTCTCAAAAGAATGAAGTCACTCAGTGCCACTCAAGAAGTGAGTCGCGCACAGATTATAATCTAACGTGAAATATGGGGAATAATTGAATTTGAAAACCCACTGCGAGAACTGTGAAAATTATGACGAAGATTGTAAACCCCGTCACAATTAAACTCGAGGAAAAAGACAAATAGGAGGCAAATCCCGACGAAGACATCAGGAATGACGAAAGAAGGAACAGAAAAGGGCCTTCAATTAAATGTGAAACCAATTTAAAAAAAAGAGTGGGGTTAGGAAACTTCAAATTCTAAGTATACCTAATGGGCACGGGAGCTCACGCTCGTCGAGTTCTCTTTTCACTCATTATCGCCAGTGAGGCGCTATCACGCCTCTTGATAATTATTCCATATGGTTCCTTCTATGAGCTGTCGATTCGTGAAATGCTAGCAAGAAGCCAAGGCTATGAAGATACTGTTAGAGCAGTGTAAAATCCGATAAATCGGTAATTTGCTAAACATAGCTACTATAAACTTAGTTTCAATAAGCATATAAAAACGTCATAGATGCTCATGAGTAAATAGAACGTGTGGAAATTGCTTGCTTCCCAGGATATCGGAGAAATTTTATAGCTCGAAACTTTTCTCTCACAATAGACGCATAAGACAATTATTTCGACGTTCCGGATTTGACTGTGCACAGAACAGGATTCAATTCGTTGGCACGATAAGATTCATAATGAAAGAATACATGATGATTGCTTTCATATTCGTATGTATATGAGAATTGAGAATACGTTTTGAGAAAAGAGGATGACTTAGTCTTGAGGTTATTCTTCTTCTGTAATGAGAGAAAGATAATAATATTGACATATCATCCTTGGCAGTACAGAAAAAATAGAGGCTACACCAGTTGTCACAATGATAGCAACAATTTTCATGACATTTCCTAGGATCCAGTGAGGTAAGCTCCATACTATGTTTAAATAAGCACCTAGAATTTCTTGAGGACTCTTTGAAAGAAGAAACCCTTTTCAATCTCTGACAATTCACGAGTGTAATGATAATCCAACTATGGTTTACAAGAGATATGAGAATTCCCACCATCCAACTGTAATTTAATGACACCCATACATTGGTGCTTCAGTCGAGAAATTATTAGATGTTTGGAAATATTTGACTCTTATCAATCAATAATCATCAATCCCAAGATGGAAGATCTTATAGATATTTTCAACGACAGATTTCAACCCAAATGTTGCTGATACACCAAATCTCAAAGTAAATTTTAGTAAAAACATCAAAATGTACCTTTTTTCTCATTGAATACTATCAACATAGCCGTTTGGGTAAAACTTTTTTAATAGGATATTCAATACTTCAAAGGTATCGCCTCCGGATCAGAAATACCTTTTGAAGCGAAATATTCAGATTTTTCCAAGCATTGAGCATACGTAATTCGATTTTGCTCTAATTTAGCGATTCAAAAGTGACCTCCCGCGAAAAGGTTTGCTTCTACGCGAGATTGAAGAGTTGAATGTACGGCATTGCACTGTGCAAGCGCGAGCTAGTCTGCTTTTGATATTTCAATAATTGACCAATTGCAAATGAAACTGTATTTACAATTGTACAGAAAGTTTACATTGGCGTACTTGTAATGTAAAAAAGGAACTATAGATATATCTGAAAATAATAGATAGGCCAATAAGTAGAGGCCAAAGTGTAATGATCATGGCTTCCATAGGTACCCACTTTGTGAGAAAGTTCACAAACTTCAGATTCTCTGAATGATTAGAAAATTCATGTTAACATATACACCTATCTGATTTTCAGAGGAAACCTGTCATTGAAAAGGAGATCATTGCTATAGATTTTTGACCCGCGGCTTGGACATACAAAAATGAAGGAAATCTTGGGTCCGCCTTGCAAGAGTGATTTGAAGAAGACGGGGATCAAGAAGAAACGTTCATCACTATTGAGGTAAACATGTTACATTCAGGAGGATGAGTATCGCAAATACTGCTACTAGATAATCTGTTCACACGCGACTGCCAGTTTCGGGCTTGAGAGCGACGGACGTCGAAATGTATGAACTTTGAAGAACATATATTAGCGATGCGAGAGTAGAAGTTATTACATCAAATGAATATTTGCGCCTCATAAAAACAATTGAAAACAGCCATTCCAATCTTTCAGCATATGCGTGGATCGCATTTTCCAAACCAGTAGAGACCCCCAAATTAACTGAGATATGATAATCGACACATCAAATTTTATTTTATCAATATGAGATGCAAGAAACGCATAATGTTGGACATTTAAACTTGAAAGAGCCAGCACAAATAATTTCTACATGGATTGACAAAATAGAGGTGGTGTGTCCACGAGTGCACGCTGAAGTATCAATTCATTCACATCAAACGGAAATTTGATAATACAACGGCTCAATCCATTTAATCCACCAAACACTTTAATGAAGTCAAAGCACGCAAATTGTTTTGAATCTGCTCGACCGGATATCACCTTTTCTCTGCGAATGATTGAGAGTTTGAGACCAAAGAATCGTATCACGATGTTTCTACAATGCTTTTCTTTCAAGAGACTCCGGTACAAAGACTAGGGTGTCGAGAGATGTAGTATTCAATCACAAGGACAAGAACATTGTCTCCCGATATGAGTGACTCAGAAGTATGTATCCCATCTACTTCAAAACGAATCGTGAATTATGATTGGTCGTAATGAATGGAAAATTACTTGGGGTATTAGATTGGTACAGTAAACAGATAATAACGCATATATGTAGATGGCCTCCATCGCAATAATTCAAGATAATTCATCTGCAATGATCAAAGGCCTGGTAGCTCAATTCGTGAGACAATGTGAAATTGTGAAAAAAATTGTATAGTAAGATCTATTCATTGAATATTTGTGACCTGGTCTATCTGTGATAGCCAATATTTTGAATTCATTATTCTGGCATTCTATAAGCGAGTTTGTGATGCCTAATAATATTATTGGAACAACGTATATATCACTCACAGTTATAAAATACGAGGAAGGTAGTGCGAAGACGCAAAAGGACTTGAAAACTGTGGTTGTTTCTTTCAAATCTGATGAAGATTCTACACGTAGAAGGCCGTGAAAAATCAACAATAATATTGGCGAATTTTTTATTTTGGACTCCTACTATAGTAAAGTTTAATGTTAACAAAAAGAGTCAATTTGGAGATACCGTTAACCTCGGTTACTTCGAACAGACGGTGTAACATTGGAAGAACGGAGGAAAGAGTTGCATATATTCGCTGATGGTGAGTCAGGATGTTCCACGGTTCTATAGTATCAATGCGACTCATAAAAGGCACACATAAAGAGCGATATTTTGCGCCGATGTGGAGGTCTCTATCAGCTTTGTGTTCGTTCACAACTTCGTTCACAACGAATTTTTTCGAAACAATGTTTTTACAGTGGAAAAAAGTTGCTTGAAACAGTAGGTCTCGCTCGAGCGCTTGCAGGATGAATCAAAGATAATAAGGCTGGATTTTGCTCGTATGGATCAATATCTTGAGGAATTCATCATTGTATTGAGGTATTTTCACACGCAGTTCATGCAGCAATACTAAAGCTGAAAAATTAGCGTTTTTTTGGAGATCGAGGTAACTTTTGAACAAATCGAGAAAGCTCCATGGCAGTCTATCGATCGTCCATCTCCGATGGAAAGAGCTTCAAAAGGAGCTAAGGTATTGTCGATAGAGTTACTTTGCCACATTGTTCTCTCTTTTTATTGTTATTATTTTTCCTGTAACTCGTAACCACCCCAACGAACCTCACTCTAACTCATTCATTTGAAAGTTCGAAGTCTCGGCTTTTGATTGTAACGCACTGAAAAATTTTCCCTCGCTCCAACAGAACGATTTGCGGCGTTTTGCGATAGAATTAAGTGAGAATTCGGTCGCCAGATCAAACTCACATCGCGGTATAGAACAGCGCTATTGCAGCTGCAGAACGCGCCCACTTTGCAAAGTAGAGCTCGATTGGACCTTTCTGCTCAAAGTTATGAGCTTTTGAAGAAATATGGTAAAGTCAGATCCCCGTTCAGGCAACTTTGCCACGCATTGAATTTAGCTCCAACTAAATGTAATTTCACTTATAAGTATGATGAGAATGTCGACTTCCACCAGTCATCAATCAAAATCTAAGAGTCCCAGCTTTCGATTGACCCAATGCAAAGTCCCGTTTGAGCGAATCTACGCACTTTGAGGCTCATTTCGAACTGGATGCTTCTCAGACGATTTCGTACGGCTGGTCGATCCCTATATGTATATGAAATACCTGTATATCCACTGAACAACGTGTCCGCGATTTTGCCATTATTTGGCTTGTACTTGTGCGAATCGGACGTATTTCAGCTACTTTTGAAGTTCATCAAATGCGATTTCGAGTAATGTATACGATGTCAACTACTTATTTGACGGTAAAGAGTTACTGGCGCACTCAGCAATGTAAAAAAGTCACCCCACATGAGCTAAGATCAGAGTTCTTTTCTCATTTTTTCTCTGCAACCATAAAAATGACGATATTTGTGGGCGAATATAGCCCCACTACTTACAAATCGTCCGAGAAGCCTTTTTTGAGAAGAAATTCTTGAGAAATTATCGAAAAACCACGCAATGCCGGATAACTCATCCAAATCGACTCTGATACTGTTTCTGGCTCGTACATACATAATGTTTGGGTATCGTAAGCAGAATGTAAGAACCACGGTGTAACTCATTCGGAGGTTCTGCCTGGATCGGCGCGAATCAAATCCCAATCAGATGCAGAGCCAGCCGCTGAGCCTGAACATGTTGAAAACGTTTAAAATAATCTAGCGGCGCCTGAACTCTTGATCAAGTAAGTTTGAAAACTGGCGATGGGCGTGCATTTCTTTGAAGGAAATCAGAAGGAGTGCATAAAATTCGTGTAAAAAGTGGGTGAAGGTAGAGGTGTATGCGGAACTGGCATCGCTGAAAATAGACCCAGTTCTGGAAACCTGTGGGTGTCAGAGAGCATTTGTCGACTGCGAGCATAAGAAGGGTAGAATGATTCCAATGAACTTCAATGAGTGTAAAAATGTAGAGTAAAGCCTATTTATAATGACCTCGATACGAGGAATAAGAAAATTGACACAAATCACCCGATTACAGGAAAATAAATGGGTTATGCCGATTATAAATGAGGAATTTAATCTATGCCACTAGCAACACGTGCAAATTATAGCTGGGATACAGATGCTGAAGCTCGAAAACTATTCTGAGAGTGAGTCCAGTTGGTCGATCAACTTTCACAACGGGAAACCCTAATCCTGAATTAGCTGGAGACAGAATTTCAGTGTTAGTCCGGCGCATCATGATAAAAATAGAGATGGCTCAAAGGGATCGGTCGACGGCCATATTTTGTTGGTTTGAATAAATGAGCAGCCAACCCATAAACCAGAAAACACTCAACGTGCACCCAACCTACGGTCAAAAAAAAACAAAGCCCCATCCTTGTATGTACAACTGTCGATCAGATTAGCCCCCCTTAAAATAAATCATAAAAAAATGGAGGAACCAATGATAGCACGATCCGAGACCATTTTGGCCACGCACGCGCTGGCAACATAATGTTCGGCGACTCCTAGTCTGGGTCGCTCAACTTGACGCGATTCCCGCAATTTACGTGTATATATAGCTCGTTGACTTGACGATATACACCGAGGAAAAACTTCAGGGAGAGGAGGCAGGCACCTCGGTAAGAGCAAGAACGTCAGGGGTATTAGCGGGTCTATGATTTGTGTTAAGCAAGAAGGAGCGCGTGTGGCGCTTTCCGCTCGCCTATTTTTACTTTAAAGGCAGCGGCGCGCGTTATCGCGTTAATGAAGCGGCCAGGATGAGTCTCAGATGAGCGGGCTGCAGTATCGCTGCCACCTTACTGACTTCTTCCAGCCCTGTGATGACATCGGCAGTTATTCCCACACAATATATACGGCAGCTGCTCTGCTATATGCCCTACTCCGCGATTGGATCGAACCATCTTAAGCCCTCCAGATGGAGAGATGAGGGAGAAGCGGTTTCAAGTTGGGCGATTAGCGTGGGCAAGAGCTTGAGCTTTTGTATCGCCGCTTTGCCTAAAATTAGCTTCGGAATCGCATAAACAGATGGAGAATCATCGATGCATTTGTCGTCAAGATTTTCATCTTTAGAACATAAAGCTATTCTGTATTTCTTCCAAACTTTTCTGAATTCCGCACTGTTTCTCTTTCTGGAGCTGATAAGCGATTGAATAGAGAATTGGAATGGATTTATGAATACTTACCCCAGCGTCGAGAGGAAACCTGAAGCATTCCCCTCGGCGTATAGGCTGACGATGTCGCCAAGATGGAGGAAGCTCGCAGATCCTAGGATTTCCCCCATTTTGGCTCAACCTCGTGGTCTGGTTCAGGATTTCTTCAAATTTGCTGGTACATCATGATTGTGTCGATCGGTTTCCATCTCCTCCCATCTTCACCTAAAGAATATCAATCCTTCTCAGACACTAAGTATTGATGAAAAATTTCAGGAGCAGAAGCTAATGATCTCTCATCACTGTTTGCTTCCAATAAAAGTTCTTGAAATTTTGATATTGTACAAGAATCCTACATAATAGTTCAACATTCTCAAATCACTATACCATTCATTCACTCGAAACGAATTTTTGCTGTGCCCCAGCGGATTTTTCTTGAGGCGCCAAGCAGCACCAGCATTAGTTAAAAGAAAGTTCACTGGACAAACTGATCCAACTTTTTTGTTACAAAAAGGATTGATCCCATCGCATTAAAAATGTTACTTACAAAGGAAAACAACGGGATCCGAGGCACTAATTTTCACCAAAATTTTTTCACAGTCTTGTATCATCTAGTAGATGAAAGATCCAAAGTATCTCCGTCAAATGAGCCTTCTGTTCGGAAATACAAACAGGAACCTTAGCATTGTCCACGTGGGCCCGTTTATGGTAGCACGGTTGTTAGCTATCATACCTAATATCCCGTGGGACTCATGAAGTCTTTCTTATGCTGGGAGGAAGAACTCGTTTCACAATAACGCTATGATGCCAGTTCAATGATTCGATGGTGTAGCAGAGTTGGTTTTAGAACGCATGCCGCGCTCATTACTCGAATATAAGTGCCTCAAGGCCATATTTAGAGAAAAGTCAAAATAATTGTTTACTCAGCTAAAATTGTAACTAATCGCTAAAAAAGTGTGTTGGTATATTCATAGCGTGTAGTCCTGCGACATTGAACATTTTAAGAATAGTATGAGGTCCCCAGGCTCAATGGGGTGGATTCAGGAAAAAATACACGCGGGGCCCCTCTCAAGTCCCAGACTTCTGCAATTTTTCTGCGTTCAATCGGTCACAACCCCATATATTTCTTCAAGGCATTTCAATTGATAAGTACTACTGCACAATAAGTGATTTTGATCAAGAGTTTTTTAATAGTGGCTGACATATAAACACCAAAAAAGCATTAGAGCCCATAGGACCCTGTATTAAATCTGAATTTTGCCAAAAAATTTTTCCTCGAAAATTCAGTCTTAAACCACGAAGTTTCAAATTGAAACTTGATTTCTACTACCTCCAGGAACATACATATAGTGAAATTCCCTAGCGCTTCTCTTGGATAATGCCGAAGCCATTGCGCTGCCTTGTTAAAAAGTTATAGATGCATTTGCAATACTGAAGTTGTTGACTATTTCTCCGGATGTAAAGGCCCATTTGGACAGAGGTGCTCTGGATCCTTCATATTTCAGGTGGTAAGAGTCCGCAAAACAGTCTTGATAAAGATTAATGACGCGGACCACGCGACCTCGCCTTGTTAGTTCATAAGTTCGAGCTTTGGGCACCTCATCAGGAGGGCTATAGAGTTGTATCAGAGGTTTTTTGCTATAATATGCACAAATTCTAGTTGACTCTAGCCGAAAAGAGCTCTTTTCTAGGGTTTACGAAAAATTGTCTAGGACATTTCTCGATAAGTCTCAAAAAATATATGAAGAAACTTGAGCATAATGCAAAAATAGAACTACGGGTAATAGAGGGCACGGATACCTTGTAAAAAAAAAAAAGAAAAAGGGAGAGAGGAAAGAAGAAGGAAGAGGTCCTTTGTCAAATGCTTTCAGCGTTTCTGTTATAATACCATTTCAAATTTTTAAGCTCTAATTCGCCACTGAATCTTAACTCCACAAAACTTCGTACAACTAACAAGGGGAGACCACACCCTTCGGGTCACCAAATCTGACCAAAATTTTTTTACAGCTCGTACCACCTAGTATATGAAGAATCTAGAGTATCTCCTGCCAATGGGCACTCTGTTCCAAGATACAGCTATAGACATTAGCATTGCCCATATAGGCC
>JAPYYZ010008564.1:0-11410 GCA_030522705.1 Eretmocerus eremicus
ACCAGTGTTATTCCACGTGCTATTCCAGGTGTTATTCCACGTGAAATAGCATCTGGAATTCCATGTGGGATAGCACGTGGAATAGCACGTGGGCATTTTGAGTAGGGTTTTGGAATTGCTGTTGACCTTGGCTCTGATAGTTATTATAATGGCCATTATTATAATAAATATTGTAGCCTCTGCCACGACCACCACTTCGATCGCCACCCCCCCAATTTCCTCCATAACCCCCTCTCCAGTTCCCTCTACCGCCATTGAAATTCCTATTACCTCCAAAATTATTTTGATTCGCGTTGAGTTCACGCGAACGGAAATTTTGCTGGTTGGGGTTATTTTGAAAATTTTGGGGTGGTTGCTCATTCCGCGGGGCTTGTGGCTGGCTATTACCACCGTTCCAGTTGCCTCCACCTTCGCCATTCCTACGACCTCGACCTCCGCGACGCCTATAACCTTGGCCATCATTCTGACTTCCGGTCTGCGCGTTATTCGGGGTCGCGTTCTGATTTGATTTTTTCGAATTCATCACGCAATCTCTGCATTTCTGCAGCTACGGATTTTGCAACGTCGCCGTTCGTAGTTACCTCGACCGTTGCGACCTCTGAAACCTTTTTCTCTGAGTCCGGTTTCTTGTCTGACTCGGGTGTTTGTTTTGTAGTCTTTGTTGTTATTTTGTGTACTGTTCTTATTTTTCTGAGAATTATCGGGCTTTTCATCGTCTTTCTTAGTAATCTGTGACGCAGCTTGATTTTCACCCGCATCAAAAGCCTTTCCGAGTTCAGTAGCTTGTCTCGAAAATTTTTCAATATTCACAGTCAAATATCTCCTCATCAGAGGATGAAATTTTTTTCTCATATTATAATGAATACGTTCAACTTGTTTTCTCTCTGGTGGAGGTTCCGGCATTTTATTGAAAATCAAACGCATTGCTGTGATGTACTCGTGGACCGGCTCCTCATCTTTTTGTAGTCGCGCGCGCGCTTCGTCGGCAAGACGCTCAGAATATTTTTCGTCTTGATAATGTGTGTGAAAGCACGTAACCGCGTCTTGCCACGTGCGTCATTCTCTGCCACGCAATCGGTAAAGATTCAAAGCAGGCCCATTTAAAAGTACTACCACTGCGCGTAAAATATCATGCTCGGACATACCAGCCACTACTCGATGTTCCTCTGCTTCAATTGAAAATTCCTCTAAGCTCTGATTCGGTGAACCACTAAATTTCTGATTCCATGATTTTACCGTTTTTGTCCAATCTCTGGACCTATTGTTTGGAAATCTCGTGTGGCTGTTATCCGATTCATAAGCAAGTTCCCCAGAGGTGAAATTCTGTGAATTATTTGGACGCGCTACCTCACTCTGATGCGTAAAATTTCCGCTCAGCCTCGGCAAATTCGGAGGAGGCTGTCTAGTCTGGTCCTGGAGGTTTCCAAGATCCTCCTCATCAGAATCCTTCGTCGACTCCTCGGCGTTTGCCGCGGCTGTTGCGCCTCGCGCCTGTTCCGGGTACGCACCCTGCTGCTGAGATTATTCCTCGAGCAGCGCCTGATGTAACTGTTCTCGCAAAATTTCGCTGCGAAGCTTTTGTTTGTTTGTTTGTATTTGGCTTATCGTCTGTGTCTGTGTGTCCTGCGCTTGATATCCGCATATTGCTCTGGAAACGCGTTGTCTGATCGAGAATATTTTGCTGGATGATTTCCGCTTCTTCCCGATTTCGGCGATCCGTCGTGTTCCAATGTCGCAAAATTTTAATGGGCACCTCGTATTTCGCGCCATTTTCATCCACCAAAGAAACAAATCCCGCTGAACTCGCGTTTTGGAGCGGCGAGGTAATAGGCTGCGTATCGTCGAACTGCACGCTGCGTCTCGACTGATTTCTTTCCCTCGTCCCTCCAAAACGAGATCTCTAATGCCTCAGCAAAAGACGGTCTGCGCACTTGTGGTCTTCGAATCGTCACGTTTTGGAGATTCACGCCCTCATTCATCGTATTTGAGAACGAATCATCCTCCTCGTAACGATTCAAGATCGCCCGTTCACTCGCACCGGCCTCTGTGAAGTTCATCATAAATTCGCGTAACGCGTCATTTCGCGCTTTTTCTAATTCGGCCAAGTCCATTTGAAGGTATTGATCAAAGTCGGTTTCATTGTACTCGCCCTCTAGACGTCTACGTAAACGACCGATCCTAACCCTCTTCGGGCCATCTGTTGCGAGTAACGAGTCACTCAACGCGCTATCAAGCTCCTCACCTGTGATGTTGTTCAAAAAATCGTCAATCAGATGCCTCGTGATATCGTGTTGGGACGTCATTTTGCGCGTATGTATTTCAACTTTACCGTGAAAGTATTAATCAATCAACACTCTACTTAGATCAGCCAGAATATTCTTTAATCACGCTCAGTCATTCATTAATTCATGTACAAAACCACGTTCTCTGAGGAATCGAGTTTTTATAACAATATTGTCTGCTAATAACTTACTTTTCTCAACCCTTGTCCAAAAAAAATTGGTCGGTCGCGAATGGAAATGTGCATGAGGGGTTCTCGTTTGAATTATTTTTCGATTACCTGTATTCGGCTCAATCGCCTAGCAACGTTTCTCCGAAATCGAGAATCTTCCTCGTGCACTGTTTACGTTCGCGGAGCTTCGAGTTTGAGCGCGCGCACCCACACACACTACTTATGAACTACGCAAGAGGTACTTGACTCTGCCATCGCGCGACCACTGACGGAAAATGATATATATATATATGCTGCGATTCTCAAATCGCGCTAGAATACTTGACTCTATTTTACAAGATTTAAAACTAAAGTTTCACGTAAAAGACCCATTCTCAAAGTGTGGATTCTACATACCATTAGCTAAATTTTCCGCAGCACGCCAAATCACTTTTATTCGCGTAGTTACGCGAATAATGCCCTGACCTTGGCTTTCGCTCGGACAAAATTTAGCATCTGATATTCAAACCCGTTGGGCGCCATTTGTGATGGGCTTACCTGAGATCCTTTCAGAACTCATAAAATAGAGATATGAGCGAATCGAATATTCATTTTTATAGGATCTCAACACGTTCATCACTTCATTTAGTAATAAATAAAGAAACTCTCGACGCAACATTTAACCTGAACTGTGGGGAACTACTCCGCCCCCTTCGATACGTTTATTATATTCAAATATACAAATCGTTACAAAATCTTATTGCATCGCGCAGATTCTAAGCTTCTACGCGTACCGTCGAAAATACGACTATCGCGCACACTTCGTTACTCTTGGTTCCCGCGAGAAAGAGAGAGAGTAGAGAGAGAATCGAGAGACCTACTCACGCATATCCCGTGTCATCGCTCGCGGAGCCTTCGACCTCGCGCCGAACTGACAGTTCCCATCGCACCCGGGTTGCCCACGGAATCCGGGTTCGTGGGTCCAGCTCGGCCGGCGGCTTCTCACCTCTCACTCCACATACGCGTCCGGGCTCTCCGCAGCGGCGCCTCGAGGACGTTCGTGCTCCAGCTCTCGCGCTCACGCTCACCCACACCTTCACACCTCGCGGTATCGATCCGGCGATACGTTCTCGCGCGCGGCTCTGTCTCTCTCTTCTCTCTCGTAGTCGCGTAATCGTCGCACATGTGAGCTCGGCCGGCTGTAGCTATTCACACCGCTACAAGGTTCGATTGCAAGTTCTGCAAGTTCGCTCTCAATGGCTCAATTATAAATGGATGGCCGCACGTTTGAAATGATAATTCTCTTTGACTTGACTGTCAATGGCCTTATTGCGAGGGTGTGGTTCCTAATGTTGACTTTCGCTTCAGCTATGATGATTTGCGTCACGAGCTCTTGAGAGTGTGAATAGAATCAATTCTACTACCTGATATTCGTGAGTCATATCCTATATTCTGTGAACCAGTGACTTCTGCTAAGGCAATGGTGTGATCTTCGGCTGTGAGTCCTTCAACTGTATTAAAAACTATCCCTTGGTCGTCTGTCGGACACTGAGCTGGTGCAACAACTTCAGTGAACGATACAGGAGCAGTGAAAACTTGGGTGATCATTGTGGTAGGCATTTTGATTTCACTCGTCTTTGTGAGCCGAAACAATTTGCGGTTGATTGGGATGCTGGCGCCGAGCACCAAGAGTCACAGCTTGGGAGCCGATTCAACTGAAAGTTTTTTGGGGCACTCAGATGACAGTGTAACACTGACACAAGAGCACTCGTATTAAAGTCACGCAAGGAATTATTCACTCGTGGAGCAAACTGTAAAGACGTCCGCGCGCCACGGTGTCTGTGATGAGACTACAATATGATCAAGCACGTTACTAAGATGAAGTGTATGGTGTGCTGCGGTGGGAGGCTGTTTCTCAACAGATTTAATTGACGTGGATCGAAAACGATCAACTCGGAGGAACCGATATCAGAATATAGCATATCTCGGTTCAATGGCATAAAAATTGGTTGGTGCGTGCCAAGTGATATTTTACGGCCTCAGTCGGAGGTGCAGGTCGTACATGGGAGAATCTACAGAACTTGCACACTTGAGTGGAATCATTTTAAGCTTGCAATCGCAGGCGTATTTTCGGGGTAACTGGACTTGCACAAGCACATTCATCACTGAAAGTTAGAACAATTTCATGCGAGTGAGTTTGGATAGGTTCAGAATTACCGGGGCAAAATGAGGTATTGGTGAAAGACATGAATCGTGAAAATATTGCATGAAATCGAGCTTTCACCATGCAATCTTTGAGTCGCCATATTGATGCCGTTGAAGATACGGTGGTCGATCTTAGCACAAAATGATCCTCGAAAAATCCTTGGGTCGTTCATGGAAATGCGTGGGTACACTGGACTTTTCTTTACTTTTGGCTTACGCCAACGTTATGCCGACTTCAATGTCGGCCCCTTCAGGACTGTATGAAGGGTGACATTATCACAACCAAGTCTAAGAATTCACAATTTTATCTAGAAATTTGAACTCACCATCATTCAAGACATGAGTATGACATATAGACAATTGTCAATCTTAACATGAAATATTGAACTGCATGGGAAAATCTAAAATTAAACGTAACGGGGTTGTAAAAAATTGGTCTTTGTGGATATGTGCAAGAAAGAGATGAAGTACTGGAATTATTAACGAATTCACAGATATTCGTAGGTGATTCACAGGGTAATCGCACTGAATTCCGATATATTAATTCAATGTTGATGATTTGAGGTGAGAGAAGACCAATTATTTAGATACATGTCTGGGTAACTGATATTGATTTCACGATTGACATCGAATACCAGTAGAATTCCTCAGGATCTCAATTCTGATTATTGAAGCCTTCATTGCAAGGGAATTATTTAAGACTGAATTTTGAAACATTTAGCATCGCGGGAGTGGATTCATAGTTTACAGACTGTTCATTCGTAATGATTCAATGGCTACCGCACACTGCGAATGGAAGTTGCATTGGCTCGCAGCTGTTCCAAAGATTATTCGTATCTATCAGTACTATTGTCTCCAGAATAAATATCAATCCTATGTATCTCTGGATGAGATGAGAATATACTGGATGAATTCCAGTAATATTGGTATTGGAGAATGACATCGAGGTCAAACATGGCGGCGGCATACCCCCGGGTTTAACAGGGGTTGTTACTAGACAGCGCCATCTAAAGCGAAGTTGAGAACTAGTGCATTCCTCCAGAATTCAAATGGGTGTCGATGCCCAATAGTGGACAAGGAAATGGATCGATGGTCCTTCATGTAACTTCAGTTTTTTTTTGCAGGGTATTCAATTTCATCATAATTGAAATCAGAGTAGTTTACCAATAGAAAATTCTGTTTCATTCACATAATCGAGATTCAATTCTTTTGAATTCGTGCAACTAATGCGTTACTGCAAGATATGAATTGGTTCTCGCTCATATACCAAAATTCTTCGCAGCGAATTCTTGTTCCATAGAGATTACGTTTAGAATTAAAATATCTGATCTGCCTGTCTAAAATTGAGATCATACGTAAATTTCCCATTAGATGGGAAAAAACCTCAATCAATCTATCTTGAGGTTATTCATGAAGAGCAATTTCGATTCCCAGCTCCTATGAAATGAATCAGAATTAATGCATAGAATGAACAGTTCCAAGTATATGCATCGAGGAACTATTATTATTTTTATTATTATTATTATTATTATTATTATTATCCTCATGCAAATTAGAATGAATCCACTCATTTGCCTTCCGAAGTGATGAAGAACTGACATAACCGCAAAGGTTATAGAAGGGACGATGTATTCCCCACAATAACAGGGTTGATTTACGTTACTTGGCCGATAGTAAACTCCGCGATAGGGATAGGGGCTACAAATATCGTGATGTATCAGCTGTTGATATATCGCAATTTCAGAGCACTTTTCCTCTATAGTAACAGCTAACCTACGTATAGTATGGGGGACTATGCATATCCTCACAGCAAAATCTACTACACGTATATCAATAGTTAATATCCTATACTGCCACCTACAATATTGGGTCTCAGTGTAGATGCGCGAGACAAGGCGCTTTTTGAGCCCTGCAGCTAACAATCGCGCGTTCATATTCTCCCGATATCTCGCGCAGCGTTGCGGGCCGTCTCAGGGTTGTCATCCCATCATCTTCGCGTTTGTTGCGTGTTGTACGAGTATGCATGATTGTTTTGCTGAGGTTTTGAAGAGAGTTTAAGAGTGTCTATGGACAAAAAGTACAGAAAGTACGTGAATTCTAGTCTCTCGAGATCTAGTTCCCTATTCACGTCATTGCTGTACCAATAGATGTACAGCATTGTCCTCCTGGTTTATCCTAACTTATTTTGAAAGGCCACCGTCTCGCATTGCGACAGGGTCTATTCGGCGGTTGCGTGCACGTTGATGTAAGACACACGCGCTGATTGTGGCAAGATCGCCTGTCGAAGATCCCCTAATAGAGGGGTTCCACGCTAAATTTAGAACTTCTCTGCGACTATTTTTAAGAATTCCCGAAGCATTTTTTTTCGATTCGGGATGTTGGGAGAGGTTTCAAAAAATTTTTCCTGGGCCGAAAAATTTTTTTTTGCCATTGCTAAGCCTATATTGATGACTTAACCTCATCTTCTCAAATGATTGGAAGAACGAAAACTGTCCTCGCATTTTGCTTATAACTTTTGAAACGGTTCGACCAATCTCGACGATCGAAGGAGCACAGGGTAGGTAATTGAAAAAGCTATCAAATCATTACTCGTAGGATTCAATTCGAGTCTTTCTAACTGCCCCAGAAATTGAAATATCCGGGAATCGTAAATTCGCTTGTAACTTTTTTCATGCATCGAAAAAAAAATTTTGAAAACTTTTTTTCTCTTTGTGTAGTTGTGTTCTAGCTGTCAAAAAAATTTGGTCCAGTCTTTAGCACTTTGGTACTCACTAGAGCTTTTTTAGTGCGCTCAGAAGCCTCAAAAATCACAAAAATCGTTTTTTTCCTAAAAACTCTCTGAAATGGATCTGTAACCTATCCCAACGTGTTTGTGGGGTCATTTTACACCAAAAATACATTTCTCCAACATTTTTTCGACCCTAGAAAGGAAAGAAGTACGAGAAAAGGTAGGGCAAATTTTTTTAAAGGCAAACTTTTATTCAGAAAATGGAGTCTACTGCGCATGCACGTGCTTGCAGAGCATTGTCAGCGATCTTGTTCAATAGCTGGATGGGTTACCTTCAAAATGAGCCTAGATTGAGTCGATTTCATGCAGTAGAATCGGAGATACAGCTGTTTTAAGAATCAAAAAAATCCGAGGTACCAAATTCGTGAGCTCTGGCAGAGCTCGACGACCTTCCCAAGCTTCAAGCGCGTGTATCTCCGCTTCTACTGCATCAAATCAGCTCCAGCTTGGCTCATTTTGAGGGTGAGTGTTTAAGCTATCGAGCAGAATTACCCATAATGCTCTGCAAGCACACGCATGCGCAGTAGACTTACATATAATCGGTTCGAATGGAGGAAAAATCAGTTCTTACTTGGTCTAACGCGAGTTCCTGACAAACGTGCGTGCACGTGGATGAATTATTCCTCCTTCGCCATGGATGCCTAGGATCCCGTCAACTTCGGGAATTCATCATGATTCCGTCACACTAATTATCCGCAACTACCAAGTATCCTCCACGCTGAGGATTGGAATTTCACGACAATAAAACCAAGATTACAAGAAAGACATTTTCTGTAAAAGGTTTGAATCTGGGATCCTTGAGACTGACCTTGGATTTACAGTCTTACATCTTCAAAATCCAAAGATGCTGAAAAGGTTCTTACTCTCATAACTTTCTTTGAAATCGGAATAAAACTATGGTATTCTTAAGTGCCATCAATGACGTTTGCATTCCAGTCTTCCCTCGTTAACACGAATGTGAAGGGGTAAAAATTTTGTTAATATTATAAAAGTATTCGGGTTGAGCGGGGGGTCGGGTCCCCTCTGTAATACGAATTAATTCGTGTCAACCAAAAATGCTGATAACGCGAACTAATCCACGTTAAAAATCAGAGAACAACATTGCTTTGCTGCGTTATTCGGAAAAATTTATTCAAATACTCATTCATGTCTTATCAATTCGTGAGAGGCTTCTCTATCATTCATTGATAGAAATACAGATTGATTTAAATGAATACTCATAAACAAAATCACTCATGAACAAAATTAGCCAGAAAATGAATTATTTAGATCCCTTATTCACAAGGAAATCATCTAAAGTTTTTCGAAGATTGGAGCTTCGTCCAAATTGAACTTACCTCGGCCTGCAAATTTTTTTCCAGTTCCACTGAAAACACTCAGCGACTTATCTGCATCTCCTTCATTTACTCCATTCAATTCTCCCCTGAAGTCATTCGAGAAGTGATATTTTCACGCTGTTTGAATCCTGTAAAGCATCCGTTTGAAGCTTTGAGATCGTACACACCTAATTCTTCAGCAAAAACTAGAGCTCTTTCTTGCAATAAAGAATCACTCACTGGAATGTTCTTCTTCCGAATTTCACAAAATCAGGAGAATAGCGCTGATTCAATTTCAACATATCTTCCAGCGCGAAGATGTTCTACAGTCGTTGTGATGGTTTCTAGAAGCAATAGCATCGTGAAGCTTGTCTTTTTGTTTGATTATCGTTGATGACGTAGAGTTTGGAATGTTGAAATGTCGTGCTATGTCCTTTTTCTTCTCCACGCCACTCTCGATTCAGCGTAAAATGAGAATTCTTCTAAAAGACACTATAATGATAGAAAGAAAATGTACAATCAACGTAAGACCTCACTCGTTCCTCTTCACTTTGTTCTAGATGCTACTCCTCATGACTGTTCTTCTGCACTTATCATTAGCCATTGAATATGAGGTCCAGGAACCTGACTTAGACATAATTGAGCACAAAGTGAGATTTGCACATCTGTACACGGATATCTGGACCGTAGTCAACGCCATTGATTTGGATGATGTGATCAAACAAGGGGGCTAGTTGAAGACTCATCTGGACCATATCAAATACGTCCGTGAGAATAATTCTGAATGCTCAGTACTCAATGATATCCTCATACTTTACAAGATATTAGAAATCGCAAATGCTAATCAGAAACTCATTCTAACGACTCATCAAATTTTAAAGAGACGTATTCTCAACCCGGTGAGAAAACTCAATAAAATTTTATGAGGTACACTTGCTAACTCAGATGCAGAATATGACAATTCTGAAATCGGTAAAATATGTGATCGTAAATATAATTAAACGAGAGTTGAACGAACTTACCTGTAAGTGAAGTTCTACCAAAATTATATGAGAACTTGTTCGAAGATATAATGAAGAGTGATGTAGTACCGCAACTCGTTGCGAGGTGACGCCACGTTTTTTAGAGCTATAGCTTGGAAGTGCAGAGTGGAACGATGAGGTAGAGCAAATTTGAATCTCGCGGTTCCCGTCAGCGCCTCCCACCACTACTCCACTCTAGTGCCCGTCTCTCGTCATTTGTCTTCATGTTCCAGAGCATTGTCTTGGGGCTTGTTTCTTTTGAGCAAGAGTAGGTTGGGAATTTGTTCGCTATATCTTCGAGCAAGTACTTATATAATTTTGGTAGAACTTCACTGACAGGTAAGTTCGTTTAACCCTCAATCATATTTCGACTTGTTCGAGGATGTAATGAAGAGTCATGTAGATGTTTAGAGCCACATCTATATTGTATCAATGTAAATTTTTATTGTCAGATTCAAGTCTTGACATTGTACAAAGTCATATAACATTAGTATCAAGTTTGTTCTTTTTGCTTAGATTTAAAGGAACAGTATCTAAATGGTGACGTACAGTCTCTAATATATCTTATGTGTATATATGTACATGCCTATGTATGGAAGTTTACAGTCAGTCCGAGCAGACAGCTTGAGCTAAGGATTGCGCTCTTTTCTTAATGGGTTTATTATAAAATTTGGCGAACATTTTGGAGTTAGCTGACCGCCCAGCTGCCTCCTTAAGAGCTGATGAGTCTAGGCCTTTTTGGTTTGCTTTAGAGGTTGCAGCATGTCTTATGCTATAACCAGTAAAGTGTGAATCAATACCTGCTTCTGTCAGGACCTCTCTGGTCTCAGCGGCTAATGGTTTGTGTACCAATTTTGTTGTGTGGGTTCTTGTACGAGATTAGGAGGAATTCTGAGTTCTTCCTTGAATCCTTTGTTGTTTTCAAGTAGTGGATAATTTTCTTTGCTATACAGATGTTGGGTTTAATTAGTGAAGAAGGGAAAGAAGGCAAAAGGTTGCTGAGCATTGGGTCTTGAGTGTTTTACTAATTCCGTTATATAGATCTCTACTCCTGACTCTATTTCAATTATGTTATCCAATCTAACGAGATTCATGGTTTGTAGTCGGAATGCAGATCCTAGAGCTGATAGAGCGACTAGTTTGTAAGATAACCTTTGGAGTGTGAGTGGAGTTGTACATCTCCATGATTCAATCAGGTCAAACACTTGATTTGCGTCCCAAATAGAATTGTATTTGGGAGTCGTAGGTCTTAACTTGAATACCCCTTTGAAGAATCGTTTTAGGATTGGGCTTTTCGAATTGTTGATATCATTGATAAGTGAAATTGCTGATCTCATAGAGTTGAGTGTACCGTAACTACCCTGTTCATTGAATTTCTTTGCAAGGCATTTCAAAACTACTGTATCTGGGGCTGAAAAGGGATCCTGTGTTTCTTTCTCACAGAATTCCGACCAGTATTCCCATGCTGTGTTGTATTGTTTTATGGAACTGGTGAGAGTTTCTGGAACCGTTTCCTCCCTCCCTCTGAAGGAGGTGAAGCGTTGGTTGTTTCAGGCTGGTAGTAATAGTCGTAAAGCAGCTTAAATCGCTGGAGCTTAAAGCACTAGGCGAGTAACCCATCTACCTCGCAGCGTCATAGTTTATGGTG